>DWPT01001643.1:0-18098 GCA_018251895.1 Agathymus mariae mariae
GATGGGATGGGATGGGGTGTAAGGGGCTCCAGCCACCTTTAAGTCCAAGCCACCTTCCTCTGCGCGTGATGCTGAACAACGGACGAGGCTACAGCGAACGGTACCTCGCGATGGAGGTCGCTGGACACTGTACCGCACAGTTTTATCCCGACGATACTTACATGGCGGTAAGGTATTTTGCCTAACTGACTAACTACCACCCAATTTCTAGAGCCGACCGTGAAATTCTTCATACATTTTCCGTGCCCATAACTATACTCTCCATTTCAAAATAGGTTTTACGGAAATTATATCACAAAAAATTTGTTACATTTTAATGCAGTAGGTACAATCGGAAATGGGCATGTGGTCCTACTGACATTTAACGGCTGCCACAGCCCATCGACATTTGCTAGTTTCAATACACAAGCGACTCACTGCAGAGCTGGAGTTTATAGTTAGGATGGCCATCACCGATTGTTAGAGGAATTGAAACTTAATTTAGTGTCGGAGTATGCCCCTATACCATTCGGAGGTCTCGCTCTGACGTGCTATCTAATTATTAGTATTTTTCTTTAGTAGCGGTGACTTACTTAAAAACATTCCTAGTTCAATTTTATTTCTGTATTACGCAAAACATTCAACTGGTTTTGGGGCAGTCACCTATTCTATAGCTGTGATATAACAAACTGTGTACTTACATAATATCAGAATTAGTTGGATAAAATTGGAGCTGATCTCTGTAAGGTAGATATTCTCTTAAAGTAAAGAGTTACACTTTTCTAATATTACTAATGGAAAGGTTTTCTCAGGACGAAGTCCGTATGTAATAATATAGTTACGTTAAGTGAAGACGTAGACTGCAGAGCTATAAATTCAAGGATGTTAAGGTACTTGCTCAAGTAATCGACGATAATAATCAAAATATATATTTTAACATAAGGTAAGTAAAAAATACTCAAGTAGTATATGTTGTCAACTTTACTTTAAATTATGGACTTTAATTAAATTACCTGAATTAAATTCTATACAAAAATAATAACCGCTACATACACAAAAACATACGATCATATGAGTTCAAAATCATATCTTAAGTAATATTTATCTTAAGCAATGGAACGATATCAGATCAATTTATGACTTTCTTACAAGACAGCGGCAAATTAAAAATCCTATGTATACCGCATCAGTAATCATTCAATAAGTTCAAAATTTAATGAACTGCTTGTAATCCAAATATATAATAAAACTATATTTAATGAAAATAATTAAGCGCATATAGACATATTTATAACGTCCCTGTTATGATCCAGCGGATTCGATAGTGTACTCCTGATCATCACTTGACCAGGAATCACTTGACCTTTGGTTAAGTTACAAGATAGGTGTAGACAAGACGGTTTTATCGCTAAGAATGATATTTTCCGGATAACGGATGTAAGAAATTGCACTAAGATAGTGGAAGAAAATTAGTAGTAGTGGCACAGGAAATAGAGAAATACATTTTTTATTTGTATAGTGCCTTGGTTCAATGCAGGCAGATAATATTTTAAGAAGCTCAGCGACTGTTATTTGTAAAAATTTGCATATTTCATATTCAGTACAACGTGTCGAAACGTGTTACAAAGCGCCGCCGTGCGCAACGCTTGTTTAGACATGCAAAGGGACGAAATACGACTTATATGAATAAATACAACACAAAAAAAATGTGTATATTTTTCTTTTTATTTTTACACCTCCGAATGGAGAGTTTTCTAAATAAAATAAGTGACAATTGATTGGTTTCTTTATTCTTGTTCTTGTGCTGTAAGTAAATGTCAAAAAAATTTAAGTTGGATGAAATCACGTTTGAGATTGGCTCACAGCACAATCAATTAATTAATCAATCAATTGTCACTTTTTTTTCGAAAACTATTAATTCGTGGTTGGAACTCAGCAGCAACGCAAATTTCCATTGTTAGATCTAATTCTTCACATTTTTTGTCGAGTTTTGGGAATATGGCAAATGTGTAGCTGCAGGGGGTCCACCGAACCAGCTAAGTTTTGAAAGTCATCTATGAGGAGAAAAAGTCTGGGAAACTCTGGTATAGTGTATGAGTACTAGACTGCGTCAAGATAGCTTTCAATTATAACGGAGATAACGATGTCAAGTATCATATTTAATAAGATATGGATATATTTATTCAACAATTCATGTACATACAGAAATAGTACAGGAAAAGTTACATAAAATATAAATGTGCAGGGGTAATACTTATTTTATTAAATTCTCTTCCATTATGCCGGCAAGAGGACATATAACAAAAAAGCAAATCTTACACAATAAGAAAAAAAAATCAAATACATAGAAATAAATACAGATTTAAGTGGAAGCATATTTAGTGACGGGGGGTTCCTGAGTCTGACTACTTGTGCAGTTCAGGAGGTGGAATAGGCACAGGTGTTAAGGGTCGGGTAATTTAAGAGAACCCTGATGTGCAATCTACAATTATTTTAGGTAATTAGGCAATGTCGGATTGAGCAAAAATAATATGATTATTCCGCCAGTCTGGATAAGTTGTGTAATAAAACCTGTCAATTTTTATTAATTTAATAAACATATGTGTAAGGTTTCATTCCACGATTTTTTTCATTCCAAGTATGAATAAAAAATAGAGACTGTTTATTTTATTCTATTTGTTTTTTTAATGTCCATCATTGATACAAACACCATAGTACTCCGTATAGTGCTTAGTATTATTATGTTATGCCGATGAAAGCTGGGCTGAGTGCAAACTAATTGCTTGAAGCACTCGATTTATTTTATTAAAAGGCATTTCCGCGCATCAGGGATCTCGTCAGTTACCCGGACGTTATCTGTGGGCAACTAACCATATTGGTGCTCTATAATAATAAACTCGATCAAGTCCACATCGCAATATATTTCGATTCAACTCGTATTCTTCAGTTTAATATACCAAATGATAGAAAAAAAAATATATTTTTTATTTTATTTTAACATTGAGAAGAAACGGCGAAAGAAATTCTTCAGCAAATTCTTTAAAACAACACATGATAATTACAAAGTCAGAACTTGTGCGAAACTAGTTTGGGCACTGTTACGTAACCAAATTATGCCTATTTCTTGTTTCACGATTGTGTGTCCCTTTTCTGCTTGTACATATGCACATTTTTACGAATAAATACAAAGTTACTATAAATATATTGGCAAGCTACGGTGAATTCACCTAATTCTTTAAATTTTTCCCTTAAAGATTCACGTGACTTTAATCTATATGTAGCTCTGATTAGTATTTTCTACAATATTCAATCAATGTACGCTGATTTACCCCACCTTAGGATACCATAAAACATAAACTAGGCTATATGGAAATAGGCTAAATAAACAAGTCTAGCTGTCTCTACTTCCGCAATCAGTTTTATCTTACTAATAGCGTAAGCAGACCTACTAAATTTACCTGCAAAAATCGAAATATGGGGACCCCATTGAAGATTATTATATAAGGTGGGTCACCTTACAAAACCGTGGATTGTTCCATAATCAATGACTCCTTATTTAATTTTAGAATTTTGCCTACTATCTGCATATTTGATACTGCAAACTCTATACGCTTCGTTTTTCAGCATCTATAACTAAATTGTTGTAAACCAATGTGATACAACGGATAAAGCCACTGTTTACATCGTCAAAATTTAATTTATTTGTTTAATATTAAACATATTAGAGATACATCATCAGCAAACAGTACAACTTCCGCATAATTGCTATTAAATACGGCAATTCGTTAATGTAAACAAGATAAAGAAACGGGCCTAGAATAGAGCCCAGTAGTAGGTTCGCTTCAGAAAACCTACGCGTAAAGCATTTAGGTTCAGGAATAGCTCCCGCATTGTTTCAGAAATCGGCTTTTCTAATTATATGAATTAGAAACATAAATTTATTAATTCAAACAGATCTGCATTCTTTAAACTACGGTTCCAATTCAAATCTATTTCTCATCGTGATCGTTATCTACGCTCTAATAATAATCTTTCTCTCTTAGTCCCGCCTAGTCTACTAAGACTAAAATAGTTTTCAAGTTCTTTCTTACCTCGTACCTGCGTGTAAACTATGAAAAGTCCCACAACCACGTTATCATAGTGCTATGACATTGGGTCCTTTAAGATCATTTTATTGGGTTCATCGCTGCCTCTTCACTTATTTATCTCGGTGCCCAAAATACTAGTGTTTGCCGCTGCACTTCTTTGGCTATAAGTTTCGTCGTGAACTGCATAATTTTCACAACATTGACTAAAGCCACAGGAGAAATAAAAAGTACGTTTTCTCGGACCTTTGGGTTGAATGCGCGTACTAAATATTTACTCACATGGCGCGGGTTACCATTCGTCTAAATATGTCCGCACATGTCCAAATTTTCAGCATATTGCTGACTGTGCTTTTTCAATTTTAAAATGCGATGAAAAACATAATTAGTAAAGAAAGATAAAATTAGTTTCAAAATATATATAAGATAAATATTTGTAAAATTTCCATCTATCCTTATATAGCAGAGCCATTAATCATCCTCAAAATGGAGGTAAAATTTCTATACATGGTGTTAAATTTTAGAATTTTTCGTACAATTTACAGCTCAGCCTATTCAGGTCTTTATATTTCTGAATGGTAATCCTACGCCTGACCCGTTTCGGATCGCATTTCAATGTTTAGATGCCACTTGGGCAAACCAGCCTCCGTTAAGTGCAAATTGGCATGGTTGCAGTATAAGGCAATTAATGAAATACGTGCCGCTATGTTCAGGTGGAAAATGGGCCTCTGTGAGATGAAATAAAGTTTAATTGCGTTTTCATAAGTAGAGGCTATCCAAAATAAGTTAATCACCAAATATATAATATATATTATAGTGTTCACATTCGGTGACGAAAGAAATGAACCGCTTGTCGTCTCGCAATGCAAGGAGCGTACGACTACCAGACGTGATTGTTTAAATTAATGTCCTGTATCATTTCCGTTGTTGCAAAATATTCTTAATTCAAAATCCTTTTCTCAAAGACAAGAAGAAATTGATTTTCTCATATTTCATTAATTTCTTAGAAAATGATAATTTTATTTTTAAATAACATTTGAATTCGTAACTTGAATTTAGAAATCGATTTTTTGAACCATAACACTAATCGAGGAAATCATATAAAATTCATTTCTATTTCACCATTCGACTATTAGTAAAACAGAGATAAAATTTTGTTTTCAGCGTCATTGATACTTCAAGAATTTGTTACAAGGCCATTGAAAAGGGACAAAGCAAAATAACCGAGGCAGGACACATCCAGGTTAGTTCGAAACCTTTATTTTACAAATTTGAAACTGTTTAAGAAGTTTACAGATTACATGTCCGCCCGAGAGAATTTAATTATTGATCGAAATAATTCTTGAAACAACGTTGAAATTTTTGATATTGGTTAATAAACACTAAGAGAACAGCATTGCAAGTTTGATTAATGAAAAGTACGCGTTGTAATGACCATAAATAAATTTTATATAGAATATAGGAATATTTTAATTAAAGAATGCATGGTTTGTAAGAAAGTTTAATAATTATAGAAGTATTGAAAATATCTCCAGTGAATGTATTAACAAAAAAATTAAAACAATAAATTTAGATAAGTACTAACATAAGACTTTACTCTATGCTAGGTATAGTCTAGGATAAATTAACTAAAATTTCTTTAATATAAATACACTAGAAGTGATTGTTTTAAAGTCAATATAGTTAACTAACATATGAACATACATCAAGTGCGCCGGGAACTAAGAAGTGTCGGAGATTCCAGTGTCATCCGCACAGGAGCGCCTCCCGCCCGCACCGCTCAAATGCGTCAATAGGCAATGCTACCCGTCGGTAGGCCACCTTTAGACGCTTAATACTCTGAATAAATAGACGCCCAATTCGCTAAATGCAACCTACGCCAGGTACGCTTTGCAAAGCTTTCCCCACCTTACAAGTGTAGTAAGTACGCCTTGCAAAGTGCACGTTTCACGAAAAACTCCGCTCAAATGTACGCATCGCAAAGCGCACGCATCATACCGTGTACGCTCTGCAAAGTACCTGCTTTGTAAGTGTACACATTTCGCTTGCGCGATTCACAATGTAAACTTCACAAGTGTACTTTACAAAGTACCGGCTTCGCGAAGTGTACACATCACTTCGTCAGACGATCGCTTAGGTAACAGTTTGCAAAACAACAACGAACACTGCACTCTATTACAACACGGAACATAACAGTTCAGATAAATTAACAACTAGATATTATAACTTAGTCTTTAATTTAATTATAATCACAATTTCAAGACTAAAACTGTGCAGTTCACTTTGTTTTACCGACTATAAACACTAAGTCATCGGTCGCAACGAAGGATACTTTCGCAAAGTTTACATTTCGAGGTCGAAGCGATGCGTGATCATTGCGCAACACACCCTGCGAAGCGGCGAAACGGCCAAAAGGAGTATTATGCGTCCAAACGTCCAGGAATGTATGAGACCTAAAGGGTGCGATCGAGAAGCGTGAGCCGACCCGAGAATACTGCGTCCTAACGTGAAACATTGTTGTGGGGGTACCCTAACCGCTCTTAAAGAGCAGTATCGCGACCTGGCCAAGGTAGAAGTAGATGAAGTGGCGCGTCTCATGCGTCACGTACGAGCCAAAGTTCCGGCCGACGATGCAATGCCACGTTGGGTTGTACTTCTTGTCAAACTCCTTCTTGATAAACGCAGCGATATCCTGCAAATAAAGATTGAGTGTTACCTAAACTAACAGGCGTGCAACTATAGATAATAATGACAATCATCTTTAGGAAACCAATAAACGTAGTTTATTTCCTGTTGCAGCCCACAGAAACCATAAAAACTCATTAAGCTCGTCCATACTTGAAAAGAATGAGACACCGCAAAATCCGCTGTGATAAGTTACTTCATACAAATTTGATTTCAGTTTCAAACCTGCTGGATTTACAATAACGGAATCCCAGCGCGGATCCTAGAAACGTGTAATTACTATAGCCAAACCATTACAAGTTTAATTATCGTACTGTTCTATATATTTAACTCGCTGCAACAGCCATATTACATCCACGCTGTTTTACATAATCCATCGGCTATGGTAGCCATACACACACATTATTTAAATCTTGCAGTTACTTTCGTATTATATATAGTATTCGTATTTAAACAAAGAACTACAGTTTTGTTCTGAAAAGATTGCATGGCTATAGACAAATACAATAAGCGTGTTCTCTCTCTTGGATCTTCAAGGTAAATCCAATTTGCTGAAGCATTATTACATGTGTATAAACAGATATTGGAAAGTATTGTAATATAATTTATTAAAAAATATCACTCGAAAGTTAAAGAAGAATGGAAATATGGAGAGTAAACATTCAGAGTTTAAATGTTCTGATAGGTATAAGGGAACTTTTACTAAATAATCAATAAAAATAAAACCCATGACCAAAAACATTTGACGGCCCTAAAGACAAGTTGATAATAACAACCAGCTTAACAGAGTAACAGGTTCCAATTTAGGTAGGCCTGTACATGGTTAACTTTCAAATCTTGGTTAAAAATTATATTGTTGATAATATAACCTATATTATCCATTAATGCAAATTATTGACTTTGAAATACATATTACATTTGGCATCCATCTTCTTTCACTGCAGCAACCCACAAAACCACAAACCACAAAATTTAAATGAAAACTTATCAGTGTGGGAAGAGTCATTAAACAATTATTACTTTGTAGTTTGTGTGTACATAGTGCACACTTCTCTATTCAGTAATAACAATGTACAAATGTATATAACTAACAAAATTATTGGCCAACTGTCACCTATAGCAAGAAAAGTGAACAATATACCAAACAAGTACATAAAATTGAAGCAAAAGTGACTCAATGATGAATTGTTTTTTATTTTCCATTTAGTTTGTATAGGACAAGTGAATGAAATGTTTTGTAAAAACGAGAATAGTAGATTGTATTCAATATGAGGTATTCTAAAATTTTAATATTATCTAGTATGATTGACAAGCCAGTATAAGTGCTTTGTTTTCTCACACTTCACTATGCAATATGTGAATGTCAAAAAATTGACAATAATTTGTTGAATGAATGTAGTAATAAAAAAAATCAATGCCCTAGTGACCAATAAATCAATGTGAATTACATTGTGTAATTAATGATAATTGAAAATATGCACCTTTTCAATGTTAAACTTTTCGAGGGCTTGCGTTGCGCAGTCCACAGCATCCTGCTGCATCTCCTCGCTCATGTCTGCATTCTTGATCACCGCCTTGCGGTCGCACATCTTGTTTCCTGGGCTGTACATAACATATTTGTTAATTTGTTAAACTATAATGGATACTCACAGTTTTATACCAATATTTTCACTCAATCACATGGATCATGGTCACGGTAAGTTTAAAACCATATATAATATTTACTTCTGGTAGTATTCAAGTTATAATTAATCCAAGAGAAACATGGATCTGTACAGTGTAGTATTATATATAAGGCTTATACTTCAAACCCCTAGTATTTTCGTACATGTCAATAACATGCTTTGCATCACAAACTAAGGCAGAACTCAATGATTAAATCAGTTATTAATTTGCACAGATTCAGTAAAACTATGTGAACAGTTATTCAACATTTCATTATTTTTGTTAACCAAGTGCTATTGAAATTATGTGCAGTAACAATTTATTTCACTAAGCAATACTAACAAAGTGCTTACTGATATTTATGCAACTTCATGAAACAATTTTATAAACCCAAATAAAATTACAATTGTATTGAATACATCACACAAGCAAATCTTGACATGTCTGTGAATAAGTCACAAGTACTTATTGCAGCCTAATAGTGAAAGGTCTCAGGTGTGACTCCTAGCTGCGGCAGATATAACAGAATTGTTTTTCTCAGGTCATGGATGTTTGTATGTCATATTTGTGTATATCCATGCCAAACGCAACACAGGGCAAATGTATATATACCTTGGCTCCCAATTTAGATGACAATTTCTCAGTCGATTCTTAAAAAACAAAAAATCTGCTCTTAATGGGAAATATCAGTTATTGACCTCTGCTATTTCATACAGTATAGATTTCACTGGTGTTAAAACATTTGATAGATACCATTTTTATTCTAATTATCTATTACTGTTAATGTCTATAAAAGTTATCAGTAATGGGTTCAACTATGACATCAGTAGATCCATTTTCCACAACCCGTAAACCATAGATTGTTTATGTTTATTAACAGAGGGCTATTAATATACCCTGAAAGGTCACAAGTTATGGACGCGCGCAAAATAACACAGCTAGTGTAGCGCACGCAGTAAAATTTTCTTCCATATATTTTTTATCAAGCCGACTCTTATATAATATACCTGAATGGTCCTTGATGCGAAGACTTTTTGGTTGCAATTCTAACGGATGCGCTCGCTGTGAGACCCGTCATCAAAAGAAAATTTGTAAGGTAACAAAATGCCTTGGCCGAATAGCAAATCTTACTTATAATACAACGAATACCACCTAGCTTATCGTCATAGAAACCAGAAAATTTAATCAATAACACCAAATCGATGCACATTTCAGCTAATAACAACGAAAATATTCTGGTAGTTCAGCTTCTGTAATGATTAATCACAATATTTCATAATGTCGTATAATTTAAACCCATTGCGATTATTTACACATTATCTGGACATATAAAAGTAAATATTAATAAATATTCAACAAACAAATACTCACATTTACTTCGGAAAATGAACAAATTCGCACGAAATGATTTTGATACCGGAGATTCTGTGCCTACTTTCTAGAGGATTCTTTCACTGGCTTCTTTCAGCGCAGATCACGTCGTATTGCGGCAGAGGGCGTTCCAAATTTAAACTTGTTCGAAAATTGAAAATTATTATGAATGCATTCATTTTAAATAATAATTTTAATGTTATACTAAGGATTTTTTGAGTGAGAAATTACAACAGTGTAGTAAATTTAAAACCATTGTTTATTGTGAAGTTAACTGAAATGATTGTTAATATACCGGTTATACCAGTAATCTACATTTTGTTAGCATCAACAACTATTATGGTACTGGTATAAAACAAAAAACGAAAAGTGGTATTGCACAGAGTACATACTATTATGCACTGTGATAATTATGAAAAAATATCATAAATAATACAGTAAAACTACATTCTGCGTAGCTCCTTTTTCACGTGACCTAGATATATATCAAACTTTCTTTGAAAAAATATGAGACAGTTCTTGAAATACAATAAATAATTAACGACATAGCGTTGTTCTAACGTATTACTTTAACACATTCACATACAAAGTCAAACTCATGCGTCGCTTCAATATTTGTTAACAAGTTAGTAATTTTCTGTTATATATTACTGTTAATTGTACTGTAAAAGTACATAATGGCATCGGTAAATCCCTAGACGTTAACGCTTTTTTTAAAATCTATAACATATATAAAATAACCGACTTATCATAAATGGTACCCTTTTACCTAAGGGGGGGTCGCTTCCAACAAAGATTTTGAGGCCATATGACTAAAATTGACCCTGGGTGGTGTTTAGGGGGTAGGCCCCTAGGTTTTTCGAGAGTCCCACATAACCAGCGCAGCCGGCTGTGCTGGTATGCTTGAGTATTCACCACCCTCCTTCCGCGGATCTCCGGAGGGTAGCCCTATTACACTTGTCTGGGTGCAAAAAAAATAATTATGAATGGTCCGCTTTAATACTCTATGGTTGATTTGTCTACTGCGGCTCCGACCCGCTAGACCCGCGTTCTTCCACAGCCACACGACCACGTACAATCGCCATCTTTGATTTGTCAAATAACGCCGATTGACCGAAATCCTGCTATTTTCCGTTAAAAGTGATTTTAAGTTTCAAATTAACCTTTAAGTAAGGTTATTTTAGGTTTTAAGAAAAGAAATGTCTGGAGGAAGTGGTAGCAATAGAAATGAGTGCAGGATATACGTTGGAAACTTGCCCCCAGATATCAGAACAAAGGACATCCAAGACCTCTTTTATAAATTCGGCAAAGTAACGTTTGTCGATTTAAAGAACAGAAAAGGACCGCCCTTTGCTTTTGTGGAGTTCGAAGATCCGAGGTAATTAGTGAAAATTGAGTACATCCTTACTTAATATAATACAAAAGATAGGTATTTCTAAGCTATCTTTCTATAGTTATTAATCAGTGCCCTGTTGAATCGATCAAACGCATTGATTAGGTTATACTTAATTTCCTGCTTGATAAACTTCAAAGGTTGAAAATGATATCCAATAATAATAATAATTCCAATAATTCAAGAGGATTTAAGGTAGTTTAGAGTTGAAGCGCCTAGTAGGTAGGTGCGGAAGTAATTTCCCGACTACTCTTAACTTAGTCAAAGTTTAACTTTATTAATTGAATATTACTTAAAACACATTTTACAATGTTATTATATAATGATCTTAGTAAATAGATCTTAGATCGTAGATCTTAGATCGTAGATCTTAGTAAAAGTAATTGATTAAATAGTTACATTTATGAGGTTACTGAAGGACATATTAATTGTATAGTTAATTGTCTTGGACCATATCCTATGATAAACTTGTAATGAGATATTTTGCTCACAAGTCCACAATCTGGTCTTGTATAGTCAGTAAACAAATTTATAATCAAAGTAAATTTATTCCACTGCATTATAAAGTTAGCTAGTTCACCCACGTAATTGAAATCTTCTCTTTAGTTCTATGTTACAACTGTTTTATTTTAAAATCTCAATTTAATAGCATGTTAAAAAACAAGAATACATAAATATTCATGATAATGGTACTCCTTGCTTGTTCTGTTCTGCTTACAGCTGATAATAATGTTAGTACTAGATAATGTAAGGCTTATTATAGCTTATTATGAGTTTTCTACTAAGTTTAAAAATAATACTTTGTATTAAATGTTTTCACATGGATGGATTTAAACTTTAAATAAAAAATTTATTCTTTAAACTTGCAATGTTACTATGTAGATTTGAGTACCTGTTGTATTTCACAACCCTGTGTGATCAACGTAAATATTGTGTTATTACTAAATTGTCTCCAGCAGGTTCAGTGTGGGACCTCGATCTTTGTCCACCTTGTACATTCCACTAAAGGTTTTGGATTTTTTGAAGAATATAGCAATGTAGCTTAATCTGATAAAGCTCAACAAGCCAATGCTCTTGTAACACTTTACTTATAGAAATACTCAACCATATTGCTCCATCTGACTGGAAATGAATTGTGTTGTTAAATATAGCAAATGTAACTGGAGTGTGAGAAACGCAACAAAAAGAAGTGGGTGTAATAGATTAAACATTTGTGATTTCATATAATCTAAATCCTTCTATGCTTTCATATATTATGAGTATAAAAAATAATGTACATTTAATAGATTAAGATATATATTAAGTTTTAAATTTTCTACCTACTGGTTATTGATATTATTCAACATTGGACACCATACCATACTTCAGTTTTGGATAGGAGTGTGACTTACCACATTTTGACATTGAACAACACAATTGTGAATCCACTGGAAAAAGGCTGTAATGAAGCAGAAGAAATGGAGGCAGGGAACTTCCTATGGTTTGTCTAAATGGGTATTAGATCTTGGGGACCAGGTTTGATTAAAATGGGTAAGGATACATAAACCATATCTGGCTGCACAGTTGAAACTAATGGTTATAAAAATGAAGATAAATTTCAGAATTCAACTCAGTTGTATCATTACTTTGAATTCTTTAATAGTGTTTAAAATGAAATCATGAAAAATGTTTGCTTTTAATTTGCTATCTTAAGGTAGATTACTAATTGATTTATGTTATGATTATACTGTATGCTTTATAATAATTCCTATTTATATTTTGAACACAATTCTTAAAAATATAAATCTTAATATCTGTGGCTATCTGAAATCGAAATAAATTCATTCTAATTGCCACAGCTGTATTTAATTACATAGTCTGTTTGCCCACATCTGGGCTATTGTAACCTTAACATTGTCCACCTGGTGTTAAACACCAACAGCAATCCCATTGATGTCGGTACATACCCGTTATTTCACTTCGAGCTTCGATAATAGTAACACTATATGCTGCTTTTATCTTTTCAAACACTCAATTTTTTTTTGTAAGTAGCAGAGGATTGTTTCACATCTGATAAAGTAAATAAGCGGTATTTTTATAACACAACATTAGTTGTGTAGTAAATAAAAGTTAACATTGACATTCTATTATTATTTATACGCTAATTGAAATTCCCTTCATCACCAGTGTTGATTTAAGAATGGGTTTTTCTAATTCTGTGAATCAAAAACATATTCATTTATTATAATAACTGAAGCCAAGTGGTCAAAATTTTATTTCATGCTCTCTTAATATAATGTCAACTTTAACTTTTATTTCCTATCCTGCACTAACCAATCCATTTCCAGGGATAAAAAGTAACCTAAATTATGATTATTATATGAAATACTAATTTGTCAACATCATCCAAATTTGTTCAGTATGATACACTTGTTTTAGTATGATATGCTTAATATACCCATGTTGCATAGTCCAAGCTTTATTCAAAACTGAATCATACCAGAGATGCAGACGATGCGGTTCGAGCACGGGACGGCTACGACTATGATGGCTATCGTTTGAGAGTGGAGTTTCCTCGCGGGGGCGGAGGAGGTGGCGCGCGGGGTGGCCGCGGTGGAGGGGATCGATTCGGAGCGCGGCCTGCAGCTAGGGGTCCGCCGGCAAGGAGGTCGGAATATCGCGTGCTGGTTACTGGTCTGCCGCCATCTGGGTCTTGGCAGGTGAGTTATTTGCCTTTATAAGTTGAATGGAAAACAAGGGAAATAGGATTAAGTAGTGGTGGAGAAAGGTGTGGTGTGCCACGACATTCGCTCATTATATTGATCATTACCATGAAACTACTTAATATCTTTACGTGAAGAATGCTTATTGCAAATTAGAAGTGCGTGCCTGGTTCAGAACGAAATCACAAGAATAATGAAATGCTGAACAAAATTACTTATCAGACTATCAAAACTTTGTATTATACAGGACTTAAAGGATCACATGCGTGAAGCAGGCGACGTGTGCTTCGCAGACACTTTCAAAGACGGTACTGGGGTCGTGGAATTCCTCCGTCATGAAGACATGAAATATGCGGTCAAAAAACTGGATGATTCCCGGTTCCGAAGTCATGAGGTGAATATTTCTGAACAGTTTTCAGTATTGTACTGAATATAATTATGTTTATTGCTACGCTAACAACTAATGCAATTTGACAAAACGTCTTTTTCAGAAAAAGAACTTCCAAGAATCCTCTATATCCAAAATAAAGGATTCTTGAATGTGCTTTTTTCAATTTGTTCCTTTATCAGACAAGTTGACATTGAATATCTTTAAATGAAATGTTGTGCGATTTCAGAGTCACCAAAGTCGATATCCAAGTTTGATTTGAAATCCAAAATGGTTGCTAATATTCAAAAACTGTTATTTTATCACACACTTTATATAATTGTTTATGTAGTTAACAGCAACTTGATTTTATCGTTGTGTATTATATTGCAGAATTAAATGAACGTTACATAATTGACACATGTGTCTCTGTGTAAACAAGTTTTTTTTTTAATTTGCTATGAGCCAGGATACATTCTTGACTATTAAAACTTTCTTCAAAATGTTGCTACAAAACGATACTAAACTTGTATTTTCTCACAAATTATTAACTTGGTGGTTGAAAGTGGTGGATAAAAGAGTACCACTAACCAGAACAATTAACCCAAGTATTATTAAATATATTGGCTAAAATACTACTATTAATTATAAGCAAATGATCATGTTTCATAAAGGTAAATTACAAAAGGGGAATAAAATTTGAGCGATCTGCATAATAATATCCTAATTAGAGGTTCTTCACTGGTGTCGAATATATGTTTCAGGGCGAAGTGTCGTACATTCGCGTGAAGGAGGACTACGGCGGAGGCGGCGGCGGCGGCGGCGGTGACCGTTACAGCGGCGATCGTGACAGGTAACCTCGGCACCCTGTCTTATTTGCCGACATTACAATTAATAAGTAATAACAATGTTTCTGTAAGCATAGTATGCTTCACATGACAAGAGTTTGCTTCGCAGTCTAACTTTCTCACCAAATAAGATAGGATTGTCTTGTTAAAAGTATATATAAAAGTACCCGTCATTCAATTTTACGAAACATAGGGAATTTTTTTTTTTTAATTATAAATCGTTTAAAAGAAAATCAATAGATTTCCGTTAGGAGTAAATTATAATTCGGTCATAAAAAATTAGAAGTAATAAAATAGCATACGGAGCGGCGGGAAAAGCTAGTGAATTCATTAGTAATGACCTTCATTATCTGTAAATTTTGTATCGAAATTCCTTCTAAGTATTCATAAAAAATATATATATAAAATTTCCATTCACGGAAAATATTTATGATGGTAAGTTAAGGAACAAATGTATGAAAGGGAAAAGTTGCCTAACACCAAACGATTCTTCCACAAGTGATCAATCTCATGCTGATATTACATTCAAGAATTTTGAAGTTTAAACAGAAAGAAATTTATATAGATATATCTGTAATTTTATGAGAGAATAAAAAAAAAACCTTTAAAACCATGGTCTTTATTCAAAACATTTTTTGCCTGCTAACCAGGGGAGTTACCAACATATTGCTTGTTAGAAACGAATAGAAATATTGAGTAATAGCACGTCAACTGTTTTTAGGTCCCGATCGTACTCGCCGCGGCGGCGCGGTTCTCCGACTTATTCGCCGGTGCGCCGCTCGTACTCCCGCTCGCGCTCCCGCGACCGCGACCACAACTACTGAACCACCACCCTCACTAGCGGCGCCCGCACAGGTACAGTCTTGTCACTGATTACACTACTCGAATACGGTACGAATTTTGTATGCCTGCTCCTCTGATCATGGCATCGCCCGGATATACCGGTATTTTATGAGATACCGGTAAGAATTTCAGCATGAATTAGCGGGATCCGGGAATGTGTTGCCTCGTTTTTATACTTTTGATGTTCGTGATGCAAAGTATTACTACCATATAGGTAAATACTACTAGTAGGCACTACCAGATAGTAAGTACCTACTGCCATTTCATAGACCCTAATTGCCGATATTTCCAGTTTTATAATCTGATTCATAATCAGATGTTCTAAATGTAAACAAAGAAACATCATTGTCAAATTGTTTTTGCAGGTGTAGTGCACCTTGTATATTGTAATTACACAAAATAAATAAAATTTTCTACAATAATGACAGGCATAGTTGATATATCTACGGTAGTCATCGTCGATTGACACTGAAGCAGCAGCAGGGTAAATTACATTCTTGGCTCAAATTATTAAGAGCGAATCTTGCCGTAATGAGCTGGTAATGGTCAACATCAAGTTGAACAAGAAAATGAAACAAGTTTGGAGTATACAAATATTCATGTCATTAATTGTATTCTGTTTATAGAACACTGAACCTATTGCTATGTTCAGAGGTGCAGTTATAATATTCGTATTGTATCAAATGACTGCTAATCCACGGCCAAATTATTGCGGTTATGCCGATGCGAAGCAATACAAATGTATGTTCATCTTATCCTGCATGTTCCGAAAGCTTAGAACCTGTTATATAATTTTTTTATAAAAGCTTACTACCAATACTTCCTAAGTAACTTTGAATGGAGACAAATTTTATTGAAAACATGTTTGTTTTCATAAGTCTCAATATCAACAAAATATTTGTAACACACTTCAAAAACTGCACTCTTACTTGATATTGATCACAGACGTCCAGAGCTGTAATACCATATCTATCATGAGGATTTTTTACGCTCCCACAAACACTCCCGCACATGTTAAATAATTATACAAATGAGACATCAAAAATATCTATGACATGGGGACAAACATTTGTCTAATAAATGTCTGCCCTGACTGAAAACAAACCCAGGAACCTTCACTCGGCAAGCTCAATCACTAACTGCACTATGTGGGTTGTTAATATCGCACTTAATGCTAGTTGATATGCATGTTTCATTGCATTGCATACTCATATGTTTCACTTTGGGTTTGGGTACCTAATCTTATTTATCATTCATGTAAAACATTAGCACAATAAACTTATTAATGTAGTCAGCTTCACTGCAGTAAATCAAT
The DNA here is from genome assembly GCA_018251895.1 of Agathymus mariae mariae. Lineage (NCBI taxonomy): Eukaryota > Metazoa > Arthropoda > Insecta > Lepidoptera > Hesperiidae > Agathymus > Agathymus mariae. The sequence continues at coordinate 17,254 of DWPT01001643.1, forward strand.
AAATCACACGCTTGTTTGTTACTTATATAATTTAAGTTTTTTGTTGAATTTATGGTGTATGCTTACCCATAACATATAATACCCCATAAAATAATATTTTATGTATAGTAATTCAAATTTTAATTTACTGTATACTATGTTGGTTCCAGGTTCAGAATAGGTATTATTATGAAGCATTTATGTTATTATGATTTTCTGTAATTTCTTGCTAGAATAAGTGTAATATTTTTAATCATTCACTAAAAACGTCTTCAAATGTGTAGTTGTGAGACTTGTGAAATGTTTGATATTCACAATCTTTATATTATTTTTTAAATGTAATACAATTATGCCAAGTGGTAAGTGTGTAACTAAGGTAGGTGCCCATTATACGAGTGCCAGAAGTAACCATGTACTGTCAAAACACTTGTACATTTATATTATCGTGGAAATAGCCTGATCCCTTAGCAGGAATCAAAACTGGAATCCATTGATGGTTGAAATTGCTGCATCCGTATGGTATTAAGTTCCACAAAGAGGCATTGTTTAGGCAGAACCTTCTGAAATGTGAATGGTGGAGACCGGTGTAATCAATTTTGAGGTCTTACATTCCGAAGGTTACACAAGAATACGTCAACATGGAGTTGCCATTAAGAACTGCACGATAAACTTGTTACATATAGGCCAATTAAAACAAACATTGTAAATAATGCAATTGTTGTTACAGTGGTGTAGTGGCAACACTTTTTCTTAACTGACTTTATTGTTGTTTCGTTGTATCGTGGGTGTATCGGTAAGGGTTACAGTAGTACAGTCAATGACATGTTAGATACGTGATGTTGTGAAGCTGATGTTTATCTGCAGCT
>DWPT01001644.1:0-18093 GCA_018251895.1 Agathymus mariae mariae
CCCCAGTTCCTTTTGATAAATGACCCCGTTCTCACACATATTAGTTGACTCCTGACTGTTATAATATTTTAGAAAGTATAATATAACTGTAATGGATACTTACTCCATTACAAGAAAACAGCCAATAAGTATTACTGGTAAATATTATTTATGAAACTGAAGTCGCGATGGATTATATTTAATTCTATTGATCTTAAGAAGACATTTTACAGAGTCGTTTTTTTTTTTCTCTTTACTAAAGAATTTTATCCTGTATCTTCTCTAACAGTTAGATTAAAAAGTATATTAATATGTAGGTACGTTACAACTATGGTAATAGGAATATTTTACCGATATGTTCAAAATGTTGATTTTGGAATCGACTAGCTGTCTCAGAGGATAGAAATAGCACATGAGGATAGAAATGGAACATCTTTCAGAATGACTAGATATTTAATAAAAATTACCACAATATATAAAAACAGAATGGAAACCTATAGTTGCGTATTAGAAGTCTATATTCAAGTCGTCAATGATTTTTATGTGCGGGCTATAACGAAGTTTTATTAGCTCCGCGGCAATATAATCAAAAAACAATGTCCATATCTCGTGTATAATATTACTTTTCGTTTATTCCCTTTATTCATCGTCATAAAGGGCAGAGTAACGGTTGGTACAGGGCACATATTGTATGAAAGGTATACATCGGCGTCGGGATAATAAATCTTTTTATTTTATTACAAATTGTTGTCTGATGCTCGGTTGCCCTCGCGGCTACAATGCGTCTAGAACAAATAGCCACAGAATAGCTCGTGATAGCCAAATACTGTACAATGTATAACATACGTAAACACAAACACAATGATAATGCCCCTTTGTGACGATGCGTTGCCGCAATTACATAAAATACAGCATTGTTACTGTAATTTATGAGTAATGGGGCGTAACTGTGCTTTTGCAAAGATTTCTTTCTGCCTTGATTTTTATGAAAAAGTAAAACTTTTTTAGATTACACATTTATTGTAAATGACTTAAAGTAAATCAAAAGTTTCGTTATTTGTATAATACTATTGCATTATATTTCAGGTTGAAAAATTAAAATATATTTAAATGACTAGGTTTGTTAAAAACTTTGTTATAGATTTCACAAAGCATGAATATGTGCATGATATTTATACCTCATAAAAAGTCGTTTTCTTAGTAGGTATGTCATATATATACATATAGCAGGTTTGATTAAGGAGTTCCTTAGGGAAGTATCTTTGGCTCACTATTACATTAATCTGTTACTGGTTTGCATGAAATATCGCTTTATCTTACACAGTTTAGCTTACAATGAACTTCCAATTCCAATAAACCTTCATAACAGCAGCTTTATTAAACTTGCAGAACTGACGCCGCGTTTGTCACGTTGACACGATGTGATGTATGACACGAGACAATAGATGATGCCGCTTATATTCCACCTCTAATTATAATGTTATGACTTCACAATATTTCCTGAATGTTGTTGTTAAGAACATAGCCATTTTCAAGGTAAATTAATAACGTAGAATATGCCTTAGTCATTAAACACTACCATAATGCAGTCATGCGTAAAGTAATTACTCAAGAGAGTACTATTCATTAAATTAGTTTCATCGACGCTTTCAGGTAAGCTACCTTAATAATTAATACTTGTTGTATTTATAGATTATTGTATGTATTCGAAGAATTGGTTTATATACGTATTTTATGTTGGAGCAACAAATGAAAAGCGAAATCATCACTTCCTTCTACCTAGCAGTGCTGTGACCAGAAACGTCGCCGATATATTGGATGTCCATGAGGAATAAAGCAGCCAAGGTGCCAAATGTTTGCCGGTTTCCTTCTCGTGCTGCGAAATTGCTATCAGTCATATCTGTATACGATTGTATATATATTAATATGTATCTTTATATTTCTTAATTCAGTATGTTTTTTTATCGATAGTTTTTACTAATTTATGTCGAACCCTAATATCGTATATTCACAACTAATATTTCATTTATGTGTTGTAAACATAAAATAAGTTCAGTAAAATGGTAAAAGATATAAAATATGATATACAAAACCGATTTAGTACTAAACACCTAATACAACTTTGTAGTGACAGATGATTTCCGAGTATACATGTATGCACGATAAATAGGCACAATCTTACTTATACAGTGGTAAATATTTACTGACTAGGTGATGTGCAATTTGGTATTTAGGTGTGGGCGTCATTGAAAATATTATAAGGAAGAAGTTTATTTGGAAGGGAAGAAACCGCAGCAAGTGGCATGGCCTTTGATCGGTGCGAAGCAGGTAAAAAAAACATAAAGCCGAGACTCATGATATTTAACATGTAAAAATTCAAAATACTTAAACGGTGAGTACCCATTACACATAAAAAGTTCCTATTTTTGTTTCAAACTAAATATATTCAACGAATAATCCTGAGACAATTCTCTAAAAGTTTTGATTGACTTAGAAACATTTATGACGTCATATCTTTAAAAACAATAATAACTATAAAGAACGTCAAATCACAGGGGTATACTCTTGTAAATTTAATATATTTCCACCCCTAAACGTACCGCGGGTGTTATTTTGTAATCGCCATAAAATCTATATCACTGCACTAATATATTTATGACATTACAGCTCCCACTAATATTTATGCAAATTGAAAATGTACAGAATGGTATCGTTTGCGCCACCCTAATCTCCTGTACGGAGTAAAAGGACATATGTCAGATACGACTTTTATATTCCAACTCGAGGCAGCTGCTGTGCCAAATTTAGGGAGTTTACAGGTTAGGCTAAATAAGTCGTGAAAAAGTGTGTTTTTCTTTACTAAGATTGTCCTTATAATTTCAATTTGACATAGTAAAATTGACCCTAAATTTCTACTCCCGAAAGATCTGAATACAACGATAACTCTATTAGGGATTTCAAAAGATGTAGAATAGATTAAATTATTTTTTATGAAGCTCCTATGGTTAGAAGATATTTTCATGCTGTAAACAATTTATAGTATCAGATGTACCTTAAAGCGTGAATACCTTCATTGAAATGATTTATATCAACGTGGATATAAAGGTATATTTTACAGTTAAAAAATTAAAGCTCCTGGTAATTTACAATTACAATTTCTACTTAGTAACAACATAAAGCTTCATATGTTGCTACTACTAAACATTCCTAGCTCTTTACTGTTAACTCATCAAAACAAACAAATCATGACAATACTAACGTAATAACTATAAGTCAACCACATCGAATGAGCACCCCATACCGACTTGTCGTCACACTGTATATAACACATACCGAAAGTAATTTGTGTCCATATGGGCCCGTGATTGCCTTACACTTTCACCCCCGACCGACCAAATGGTCTTTTGGTGGCCAATTTCCACCCCCAAGTCAATTTCTAAGATCTCTTTAACATTGCAATATACAACACTTGTATGCGGTTCGGATGGGGACGCCCGGGTTAGGATATTATTACTTGCGAAGGGTTAATTTGCAAAGAAAAATTACTTTTCTTAACAACAAACAATGCCTTTGCAATGTTATTGTTGAAAGAGATATATAATCAAATAATCCAAATGTTTACCAAATTTTTTAATAATGGAATGACTATTTAGTTAAATAAAATGCAGTTTTGATTAAAATGTTTAAACTACATAATAATTAATATGTATTAAGCTTATAAAATGTTAACCAACTACTTTAAAATTCAAAAACTGAAATAAATAGCCTTCTCTAATTAGCGATTACACTGAACCTCAAATTAGGTTATTTTATATAGCTCATCTGTCCGCCGTCCCAAAGCAGATTAGATACGTCACTGTTTCATCGAGCCTCACCATCCGAATTAACCTTTACAATTTTTCAATTTGTTTCTAAATCCACTAATAATTCCACGGAGAACTATTACAAGTCTCAGGTGGTCGGTAATTTGCTTGCGGCTGCGTTAGAAGGGTTACACTTGATTTATCCGTGCAGTAACGCGCGCTTTGGGACGCACTATTTCTCCCTACGCGCCTCTCGCGAACATAAACACTAATTCATCTGGCCGTGAATTAGTTTCGTGATGAAAAAACTATACTACAATGACACGATGTCCGCTGTACTATTAGATGGTAGCAACGTGAGTTCAAAAAGACCCCATAAATAACCCGAATAGCTGTGCAATATTAGCATTCATGACGGTAGTGTAATAAAATTTTTAAGGAAAACTGATGACCTTGAAACTACGACGTGTTCGTGAGCAACAAACATAAGAACGCCCGCAGCATACGTGTCATGTCGTACTACAATAACGAAACATGAAAAATTTCCAGACGCCCACATCAGACTGATAAATGGCTTCCGAAAATCCAAAAGGAAGTTACAGCTTACTTGGGATTTGGTCTAGAACCTCTCACGTCCCATAACTGCTGCACTCCGCTTTATTACAATTACCATAAGCCTCAAAGTCCCACACTCCACGCCCGCTACTCCCGACTTCATCATTTTGAACCTACTTTCTAGAGCTGTAAGACGGTTATTGCTTCGGTGAAATAGAAACCGCGGCCGCTTCGGAGTCCCGTCGAAACCACAAGCAACTTTGTTGCTTACCCCGGCAAATTTAAGATTCAAATTCCCAATGTGCCGGTCCGACGCGTAAAAGTAATGCGTCGTTCGTGCCTTCCGAACGGTCCACTCTTTACATTTATGTGTACGATATGTCGACGACTATTTGGAATACTAATTGGGTATGTCTGGGACTCCCGAATAATATCTGTTTACTTCTTACAAATATGAGCTTAAAAGAAATATAGACGACATAGTTTTATTTGATTTTAAAGAGGTTAATTCTGACGCAAATTGTTGAAAAATATTTATGGAATTGACAATGAACAGGTGAAAATGCGGTAATAAATCCAGCCCCTCGCCTACGGTGCTCAGGCTGAATGTTAGGATATGAATGGAAAACCAACAAACCGCGAAACGATGATGAATCGCGACGTAGAAAAGGGTCTTTAGAGTGAAACAGGACTACGGATAGGGACTGAGCGCGAAGAGTACTGAAATAGGGAAAATTAACGGATGCTCCCACGAATTTGTGTACGTTTTCAATGAAGGTTCTTTAACGGTAAAATAGGAATAAAATGGATCGCCCTTAATCCATGGCCATTTATAATTCACACGCCATTAATTTGAGCGATAATTCATGACGGTGATGCGTTTTCATAAATAATTTGTCGAAGGATATACAGGTAGTCGTGACGTAAACGCTCTATCGACAGTCTTATCACTTGTAAGTACCTCTACTTGCTTACGCGATTTTTATGGACTTTGTATACGTTCAGTAAGCAATGTCTAATGACATGTCATTATTGCCGCTTGTGTCTTTTAAAAGACGTTCATTACGTTACCGATTCGGAGTTTTTAAGTCGTAAATAAGTACCAGCAGCTGTAAAATTTATAGACCCGATTATTAATGCCGCTTTTTATATTAAGATCAAGATTAGATTCACTCGCTACGTTGCTTGGAAAGCGTGTAAATGAAATCCTAGTTTCAATTAATTACAGGTTGCAATTTATGTATTTTCCGTTACTATGTACTGCAAATTTAAGTTTATTTTGCATTGGACATTCCCGTAGCTGATAACTTAAAGCGTTTAAAAATTGAAAAAAATTGTACATATATGTTTATATTTCGTTGTACTAATTGCTGATAACGGTGAAGATTAGACCATTCATGCCATAGATTGCTATACCATAGTTAATTAACGTAAACTATGTACACTAGCAGTTCGTGCCGTAGTCAATGACTAGTGCCGTAGACACACCTTGTCATCCATGGTAACCTCTCAGATCCAATTTCTGATGTTCTGTGCAAATTTTGGGTTTTAAGTTCAGATCTGATTTTGGCTGCACGTTGTCTGTATTACAATCAACATTAGATACATCGATTTGTCGTTTATCAAGCTATAAATCTGTACAGCTAACTAAAGCCGGCCACACATGAATTAGATTAGGCGTGCGTCAGTATAAGTAACATTCGGTGCCGGAAGCAAACACTCCGCAGGTTCCATCTGAGTTATCAGTGCTAGTTATTAAGCAGACGTCCAAATGATACACGGTGGTCTACGATAATGTTATCTCAAGTTTGTTATATCTTAATAATAACAGATAAACGCTTACATACTCGTACGTCCTCAATAGGATGGTAGAAAGATGGATGGTAGAAAGTGTTGTGAACGTACACAAAGAGGACAAGACCAATGACTATGAGCCCGAGAAATTTGTCATATATCGGGCACCGGTTTAAATCTGAAGCGGAGTACTTTGCTCGGCACTGAGTGCCATTGTTGACTGTGCTTCATTCATCTAAAATATTTTTTTAACGTGTTGTTGATATATATATAAGTTCGCTTTTAGATTATCAATAAAAAGTTATACAATAATTTCTGATGCTATAAAAGAGTTATAAGTTATAAACAAAAAATCCAAACCGGTATATTTCAGATTGCTTTCATCAATTGAGTTACATTACCGATATTTCCAAAATTGTTATAGATTTGAAGAACAAAAACGACTCCAAATGAACTGTGCCACCAAGTGTATTAAATTGTTAAGCACGTGTCTAACTACATACACGAGGTGGTCTACGGTGGTGTTGCCTGAAATTAACGATAAGTATTATAGGTACTTCAAAATTGGTAACTAAAATATATATATTATTTACTTAATCATATGTAAATAATACGTTAACATAAACAGTCATCGTGTCCGCCTTTAATATACGAGGACGAGAAATTTGTCAGTCCGGATACATTCTTCTGTTGGGCAGAATAGCTGTTCTGCAGTTCTGCTGCGACTGTTCCAAAGACGTATTAATGGTAGAGTATTCTTTTCAGACTGTCAGAATATCCTATTTCCTTCTTTCATATAATTTTATCACAATTTCATTTTATACCAGTAGAACTAAGGCTTAAATTGACAGGATTATTTCCAGAGAAATGAACGGAAATTTTGAACTTTAGCGGGAATTTAATGGTTTTAATTTAACTTCTTAACATTGACTATTGTGGAGTATAAAATATAAATGATTTGTATAAAATAATTTTATCCAAAACTTTTCATGCGAGACTTTAAAAATAATTTAGTTCAGCCATTTAATAAATTTAATGCAAATTCAAATTAAGAAATCAGTCACTAAAAAGATATGGAAGTGATAACACTTCCGAATATGAGAAGGTATAACGTTTTTAATGTAAATATAAGTATTATGGTCGGCTTACTTATTAAACAAGTTTTTTTTCCTATAGTTATATTATAGTTTTTCGATATCTGTTATATTCACGGAATATGGCAACACTTAACTATTGCTCCTTGGTTATTTAAGTGTTTAAACAACAAATAAATAATAGGTACCTGAATGGTTACGGCTGAATTGATACATGCATCAAACACAAACTTAATAGCTTTGAATTATGTTTTGCCTCTTCTGGAAAAAGATTCAAATCATATTGTCGCCGATCGGTCAGTAAAGCAAATACTGAGAAAAACCCGGCAGTTGTTTCGACGGTAATGATATAGTAAAAATTTGTTGTTATGCCACACATCGTAATAGATACTATGGTCAAATTTCGATTACATGCTACGAGATTCTATTGTATTTTCACAGTACCTATATTTATCCCTGTTTTTAAAAATAAATATCTGAACTTTTTTAGACTGGTTCTTAAATTGTTCATGAGTATTTCATCCACGACCCTGTAGCCCAGATGGTAGTGAAACTGCGTGCCGTGCAAAAGGTCCCGGGTTGACTGATAAATGTATTTTATTCGGAACATGGGTATTTCTAATATAAACTAGTGTACGTCCATGGCACGCGAAACAGATAATCTTAGTGCGGCTATGTGAGCATGTAAATGTTGAAAGCGTTATTTTGAATCATTTAGACACATTTTTACAGTACCTCCTGAAATTGTATTAACTAATGATGCCAACATTTCCAAGTAACGAAATCTCTTGGAAAAGATCATTTTGCCAAGATCATTTAATTACTGTCGGGAATATTGCGAGATAAATGTTTGAGCAGTGATAATGTTTCTACCAACTTCTCATAATTAGTTACTAGCACCGACTCATTAATTTGAGTTATTGTAACTAATTGGTGTCATTAATTTGCCCTATAGTTAGTTACTATCATCGATAGCTTAGTGTATTTTCGATGTAGCTAAGATTTGATGACTTAATATGTTTATATTAGATAAGTAGAAAGTGGAAGTCTTTTGAGAATGTAATCAACGAAACTGAACTGCTGAGTGAGGGGTCCCGGGTATAATTTCCGACCGGGTTAGTCATTTATAGCTAAATGAGTTTTCTTGGGTCAAAGGGTTTTCGTGATGGCTTATTTTATACGTCAAAAATGTTACACTAATCGACAAGTTTATTTGTTAATGGACTTCCGAGTACGTGGAGATTGTCTGTTCGTGTGTATATGTTCTTTTAATGCTTCTACAAATACAAATAAAATTTATTAAATTAATGTTAATTCTATAAATTTGAAAGTCTCTTATTCCTTTGGTATTTTTTTAGAAATTCCAGATTTTTTTCTGACAACTAATAAATTATAAACATCATTTGATCTTGACCAAAATAAGTGTTAAATAGAATGAATAAATGAAAAATATTTTGAATGACTTTTTATTGTAACTTTTATACGCATATAAGTTCTAATTTAATTTTGTGCTATAGATTACTAGCCTTACTCACGTCGATGCGTTTTCCGTTGCGAAGATTCTTATGAATTATCTGTCTGCAAAAAATGACGTGGATCCATTGATCCAAAGTGACGTGAGCTTTTTACATATCACAAAGTAAGAAACCAAATTTTCCGTTACGCTCGAGCGGTCTTCGTTAATCGTTTGTTTTCTCTCCGCGAATTATATAACTGTAATCAATGGCTGTAGATGGAAAAAGAGAAATCAATTGACTGGCAAAGATTTAAGTTATTTATTATCTAAAATTTATATACATTATAATAAATATAAAAATTAAAATTGTGTGTACAAAATTAACCACTCATAAAATCATATTGATTCTATTTTGTACAAGATTATATTTTTTATATAAAAAAGTTTATAATCTAGGTACTGACAAACCACCTTCACTTCGCTTCAGTAAAACTACGCCTTACGCTTAGAAATAGCACCTACATTGTTTTAAGACTGGGTCTCTCTCGTTCTGTGAAATACATTAATTTATAATTTTTTTCATTTATAAACGGATTGCAAAGAAACGAAACACTAAATGTAAGGTGACGCTAACTGCAATATATTAGTGAAAACCAGAACAAAATCGGTTAAGTCGTTTCTGAGAGTAGCACGAACAAACGCACAGACAAACAGTCAAAAATTATAACAACGATTGTTTTGGGTTCTATTGCGTTTATAAGGGCCCTAGGCCTTAGGGCCGCCCTAGTAGTACTTTTTGTCATATATCCTTAACGGACAGAGAGCGATCAGTTATAATTTTATTATCGGGGTAGATTTTATGGCGCCCAAATTTTTTACAAAAAAAAAAAACTTTATATTTTAAATTATAATTTGAATAAAACACATTATAAGGAAACGAAAATCTTCAGGTTTGTTTGTTTCACGGCTATATATATATAGTGGTAAAATAAGATGTCTACATTCTGTTTTCGTGTAGAATCTATTCATTCATACACATTATAATTACTATTTTCTTCCGAGTCTGTGTTTTTACATTCTTACGAGTATGAGCGATCCCAATTACCGGAGCAGAAGTTACTAATATATTATAATTATAATTATTAATGCAATTAATATGTGGTTTCTTCGTGCGTATTAGTTGTGGACCTACAATTGTATTTAATTATGTTAATTATAGATATAATCGCGATGTCTTTTACTTATTTTCTATTATCTGTGATCGACTTATAAGCGGGAGGTAACGGCAAGCAAATTATACCTAAATATGCAACTCGAAATATAGTAACACGAAACGAGAAACGACTCCTATCGCCAAACGTCTCACCTGACCAAAAATATCGTATAAGTAAGCGGACTTGGGTTGAGTCGTAAATTATGTGAACTTATCTATATTTACACAGCGACTATCTGTCGTTAGTTTAATTACAACATTTTCTGTTTATGTTCTGCACACACATTTTAATGTCGGTTATTTACGACTTTACGCCTGCGTTACCTGCTCGAACCACGGAATCGCTGTCTAAACTTACCGTCCTCGTATTGTCGCGTACGAGCGTCCGCTCAGGATGAAAGGGGCTCAGGTCATAGATTGATTGGCTAACAAAATGCAAAATGGCGGACTTGGCACATTTTTCAGAACATCATAGAGAAATCGTAGATATACTAAGTTCTACAAGAGGTTTTGCTTAATCGAAGCCGGTGAATGAACAGTTGCTTTCCATATACCTTTGAGGATATTGTCGAGAGATGTCAGATGTTCTGATTTCTTCACCTGTTCTTATTCTCCGAAGAATATAATTTACGCTATTGGTCGTTGGACCAAACTAAAATAAATAAATAATGAACTAAAATAATAATAACATTTCGATTATAGCAAATTGTTACAATGAACATTTTCAGATGTTTTTATACACTTTTGTCTTAATCCTGCCACTAGAAACTGTATATCTGTTTGGTTCTTAAATAAACTGGAAAGTTTTGTATAATTTAATAACATAAGAAGTAGGTGGTGCTAATGACTGATAGCTATCTAGTGGAGTTATTTAGCACGTATCGTTCCAATTTATCCTTATATGTAGTTAGGGTCTTTTTAAGACTGAAATTGTAATGAGATTCTGAATGGCTAGGATAATGTACATGAAATGTATTAAGGTAATGAATTTCTTAATTCCTTTGTGCAAATTCTATGGTGCTAAAATTCAGATTTCAAGCATTTCAGGATGTAATTAAGAGGGTTCGTTTTATATACAGACCTGCGTTAATATTGCGACCGTCTATGGAGATTTGATTATAAAAAATTCAGATCTAATTTTTTTTTTAATTTAGTAATTTGTGTCTTTTGTTACTTGTGTGTGTATCATAACTAAATTTAGATTTTTATTTTCCTATTACTTTTTGAAATACCCAAGACATTTTGATCACTGTCTTGGTGACGATCTGAAATATAAAAAGCTACCCAGTAAGTTGTGTGGTCTATGATTCAGATAATTACATACAATCCTCAGAAATAGAGCTCTCTACCAATATTCAGGTCGAACACATGAAGCTTTGAAAATATGACGATGAAATCGAGAAACTCGTATAGCCGTATACCTAAAAATATGGTTGATATAGTCAAAAAATTTAATTTTATTATATTATTTTTTATTTGTCACCTAAAACATAGGTTACCTGTAATAGGCTAGTTTAGATGTATAGAATAAAGTAAATAAATAAACTACTAAATTAATGAATAAATATTATATAATATTTTACTTCAATGTTCATAATCATCAATGAAACACTTGTTTTATATCTCTGACTTGAGCCTGATTGCAATTTTAGATAAAGAAGCAAATGTAACTCGGCGAAACTAAAATGATTTATAGTAAAACTTTGAAAGACTATTAATTAATTCTTATTTTTGAAAAAATATTTAAAAGAAAAAGCAGATAAGATCATAGCTATCCTACGACCCTGCCAGGATTCGAACCTGGAATCTTCTGATCCGTAGTCAGACGCGTTATCCATTGCGCCACAGGGCCATTGATTGACATTGTAAAATAAATGTGAGAGGTTTGAACATTACACAACAATTACATAATAATGTATATTAATAATATCATAAATAGCGCTAATTTATATAAAAAATAATTTACCATTTGAGATTAAGGTACATAATTTCGAATGGATATAGCCTATATATCAAGTGTATGTAATAATTATTTATTATTCCCCCACGTAGTCGGGCATTAGTTAAAAATTTGAGCCTGGAGGTTTCAACGTTTAAATCTCACACGGGGATCTTCGTTCGAATTCAACATTGACCTCTAATTTTAAAATTAATGTCCCTAAAGCAAACACCGCGAGGAAATCTGAATATCTACTTTAAAGTTTTATATAATGTTCTCAAAGGTGTCTGAGGTCTGCCAGTCAACACTTGGTCAGCGTGGTAAGAAGACACCCGAGCACAGCAATCGAACAGTAATGTACTGAGAAGTTAGAAGGGAGGAGTATTTCCGTATAATTTGAAGTGTTTGCGAATTAAGTGTCTTCATGTCCCCACGACGTGCCATTAACATATGCGATTCAATGAAAGCAGTACTGGCCGTTTTGGGGCGGTCTACAACACTGACTCCAATCCCATACTGGCAGAACAGGGTGTCGTAACAGGCGACAGAAGCCAGCCGGCTTGGTGGTAGGGCTTCGCGTAAGGATTTTATTATCAGTGGTATTATAGTCATTATTATTTTCATTGGTATTATTATCTTCCCATGAACTCTGCCTTCAATTGAGTCAACTTCCAAACGACTCGTCGTGTTCCGTCTGGAGGCTTGAAAGCCAGTATTTTCTTTCTTTCCTCTTCTTTCGTGGTCGACAACGCATTAGTGATGTCTTTCCTGTTCTTAATGTTCATTGGCGACGGTGACCACTTTCCATCAGATGGCTCGTCCGCTCTTTTATCGATTATTTACATAAAAAAGGCTGTGATGTCTCGCACACCAATAAATCAATATGCATTATTCTGTTATTAACAAAGGCTTCCGGTGTGCTGTGCAAAAGCCAATAGATTTTCATATACGTTAGTGATTGTTTCAATAGGAAAATTGTCAATACTTTAATTTATGAATGTTTTATGTACTAATAGCTAACTCCCTTCGCTTTGCTTCAGAAAAACTACGCTTTACGCTAGGAAATAGTACCTAGACTGTTTTCAGACTGGATTTTTCTCGTTCTATTAATTATAAATATATTAATTTATATTTTTTTATTTATGGACAGATTGCATTAAAACGAACTTTAAATGTTAAATGATGCTTCCTGCTATACATTAGTAAAAAACATCAACGACATCGGTTGAGCCATTTTTTTAATAAGGGCGCACAAACGCACAAACAAACAGCAAAAATTCTAACAACTATTGTTTTGGGTACTTTTGCTGTAATAAATGCTCCTAATAATAGTGGTTGTCATTTTCTCATCTCTCATCCTGCAAATACAGAAAGCGTACAATTTAAATTTTATTTTGTGTAAGCTTCTCATATTTTCAAATATTTCAATGAAAATATTTTCGCACGATGACTATTCTGCATCTGATTTTGTCGGGAGCCCAAGATCGGTTGAATAGTTTGACAGACCTCAAAATGCATTTACCAATAAAGGCCCTTCTAAGGTAACCATGCTTTACCGGCTACTTGTTACCTGGAGATGCATCGCATTGATAAAGATGTCTTAAAAGGTGACGTAAGAATAGTCGCTCTTGAACAGTTGTTAGGGAAGGAAAAGGGCAAGCTGAAAAAAAAAGGACGACAGCCATCGAACACTAGACTCCAAGAACTACCGCGATATTATGATAACATGATTGTGTACTTGGCATTCAAAACGAGGGACTGTCTGGTCGACACAGCACCTAATCTGTTGGGTAACCCGTCTTTCAGAGATTTGGTATTATGAATTTATTTTTTGTTTCTAAATGAATGTATCAGTGCAAATGGGTACGGTTAACATCGCTGGAAGTTGCACTAAATTCGATCCTAATATGGATTGGAAATATGCTATAATGGTAGAGAGTTCCTTTAAATGATTTGGACATAAAAAGTTGAACCATATTATATTTCTTAATTTCACAAAATTTTATTAGTAAAAGTATACTTAAAATACAGCGAAGACCTAAAAACCTCAAAAAAATAATTTCCCTATTGGTAGAATTTGAACGTGTCCTCCCATTTTCATTCTCCAACCAAGGCCCATTAGCGGAAACTGTGAAATTATTCTGTTATGCCACCGTGACGTCATGAATGAATCTCATGGTATCTGATATTATAATCAATGTAATATTAAATACCATTTACTAGTGAAAGTACTTTTCTAAAACCACTAAAAATGGGGTAGGAAAGCTACCTATCTTCGAATATTCCGAGGTGAATATCTAATCAGATATCATAAACAATACAATGCGAGTATTGTTTTTAAAATAAAACCGTATAATGGATCGTAAAAGTTATGAGGCGTCTGTTAGCACTCGTTATGGCTTTGATACAATTACTACGACAGACGTGGTACTGTCGTGGTCATAAAGCTGAAAGTACTACCGCAGTGTTGAAAGTTTCTTTTGTCGATTGTACTCCATCATAAGGAACTTTTAACGATAATCGTTGCTACATATGACGTGCATAACTGAACCGAAAGATTTACATAATTTTTTTGTTATATATTTGACTATATGTACTCGATGTACTCATATAAATATACTCTATATATGTATATACTCTATGTCTACTCTGTGTATGATATGTACTCATAGTAAATAATTCATTTTTTCTTTTGTTATATCAAGGGTAGTGATACGTTTAAATAGGTAAGAATCCTACGAGCTGCTCGAATTAACTAAATATTATAAATTATGACTTCGGTGCCAAAAATATGGTAAGGGTGTACAACACAAATTCTAGTCTTTTATAACAATCTCAAAATGGGTAAACAGTAATATACGTAACTCACGTAACGTGAAATTAATGATTGGTGCGTGTTTTGGCGGGAATAATATTGTATGAACAACATCATAGGTTGAGCTGAGATCATATAAACGTTTTCCAAAGGTATGTTAAACCTGGCAACAAGAGTGCGACTGATTTTGGACATCCTGGTGAACCCGATGTCAGTTTTGTATCGGCATAGGAGTCTTCATAAATTTAGGAACATATTTTTAGCCCACTCAATGTGCCAAGTAATCGCAGTCCAATATACACTGTTGAATAATTTTGTCAAAAATCAGGATCCTGTATAATATTTAGCTATAGCGTAACGTAGTTCCAAATAAAATTCAAACGTTTCTACACTTTACTTTACTTGTTTAGTGCATCGCCAGTCAGCGTAACTTTTTACAGCACTTTTATGCGCGAGTACCCGTCGCAGCTGAGTCGCTTTACAGCCCCAATAAAACAATGAACGCGCTTATCACTCGTTATCAAAGCAGCAAACATTAAATTTATTTGAACGAGTGTGTGCCACAGTACGTTTGTGAGGACCGACGTTTGTTCTGGTGACGTGATAACATGACATTTGTGGATGTAATGTTAGGTTAAAACCTCCTAGTTTTTTGCCATGGATGATAGCCATCGGGCTTGTGTTGATGCATCGTCTCCAAGCCTTTTTTTATGGTAATAGCCGACAAACGAGCCACCTGATTGTAAGTGGTCATTGTCTCCCATGAACACCAGCAAGACTAAAGGTATCACAGATGCGTTGTCAATGTAGAATCCGATGTTATATTGGGTCATCAATACACCTATTTATTTATTCGGCTAGGTGTTTTTTTTCTTACGAAAAGCTAGCAAAAGAATGCGCTGACCACGAAGTAGGTAACTGGTCACCCGCCCTCATGCATATTCATAAAACAAAGACGTCAAAACGCTTTCCCTGTGCATTATTGTTAAAAAAATACTGAAACGACGAAATAGATTTCTTTAAAAATTTCGTAAGTTTTATTCTGTCGGTCATAGGTAAGGTATATACTTTCCAATCAAACTCCGCCATTACAGTTCTATTATTACTATTCCCTTTCAAGCAAGTTGTATTTTAATTGTGTACTTTTAAATTTAAAATTTATATTCAACCTAATATTCTTGTTAACGAGAAACTTCGGCAAATACGTTACGAAATAGTATAATTTCCAAGAACTGAAATATTCACGGTCAATAAACAACATTTTTAAGCCCTATAATGCTATACGCCACGAAACCACAGGCGACAATCACGTACGGCCAATAAAAAGATTTGTCGGTCTACACTTTTTTTACGAAAATGACTAAAAAGAAAATTAAAAAGTAAAGAAATATCTGAAACTCTTTGTATTTATTGTAATTATCGTCAACATGCCCAGCTATCAATTGTCTGGATCGTGACTTTCGGCAAAACAATGGGATCACGACCGTCCTGAAGACGAGTCTCCTGATGTATAGAAAAACACATTTACTGGAATTAACAATTAAAGACAATGCACCACTCGACATTCTTCTGAGGCAACTATGAGTATAATTAAAGTTTATTACTGTAACATTTTTAAGTTACTGACTTTTATAATTCCTTCTTATTATATTCTACTCTTTGTCGGATTATATATATAATTTTGCTTTTAACTGCATAGCCACTGTGTAATCCCTCTACTCCACTGTACCGTAAAAAGTTATTTTAATATCTATATCATCATGTATACATCATAGGGATAATTTTCTTCACTCCACAATCGACCTTTCTTTACTCCGTCTACATTCTTCTAAATTTATCATTCTAGTATATACTCTCTCGATTTATTCTCTCCGCCTATTCTATAAATTCCTCTACAACTTTGTAGTAGTTTGCCAACTAAATTCGTTCAATGGGCAAATTAAAGAGTACTATCTCTCTCTTGTTTTGTTTCGAGTCGTTTCATTCTGAGCTTTCTTTCGATTCCTATCATTAAGGTAATTCTATATTATGCGTCTTTGTAAATTGTAAGTATACCTTGCTCCTAATTTTTTCGCACACATGTATATGTGTATCACTGCCCTGTCTTATCTGGAAATGATTGCCATGAACGATAAAACCGCCCGTTGTTGCCTTTTTGCTGTTTCTTTTTTCATACTTTGTTTTTCGGTGCACAATAAAGTTTTTTTGCCTTGTAATGTTTGTATCTTAATAAACATAAAAAAAATCTTAGTAAATATATAACCATGTTTTATATTTACTAAGTTTTATATATATAGTTGTCATTGTCGGTATTCTGTAAACGATAAATTTACAACGTTATTTATATTTTTTCGCAGTAGTAATACGTTCAAATCTCTCACGAGTTTCAGAACGTCTCAGCTCTAACTTTTAGTTCTTTTCAATTGAATTTACTGGAGACAGCTATTGAAAAAAGTAATTATGTACTTTAATTTTACTATTTGTTTACCAGTGTGGGCCGAGACCGGTGAGTTCCGGGACAGCGGCCACTCATCACTTGCCTCCGGGGGCTCGGTGGAGCAGTCCTCGCTGTACGCGCCGCCACGGCAACGACGCGACCGGAAACACACCGACGACAGTGAGTGTCTTGCTTTACCGCAGAATAAATAAATTATTGTTAAGGTAAGGTATATTAGTACAAATGATCATATTTATTGTATGTGTACTTAGATAAATATTTGTATAACATCATTCAGTTAACATCAGAAATATTCTATCTTTCAAATGCTAATAATTTTTCAATTAGGTGCCGTGATTCCGAAAGATATCTTCCACATGTACGCAAACTCATAAAATTTGCAATCTCTTTATAATATTAAGTAAAACTCGAGCGAGCCGCATAGGCGGCTGGCGCATTAGTAACGCAAAGGTATAACAATCTTTAAGTAGTGTGATTATTTTTAACACTAATGTGACAAGGGTGATGATAATATACTTAGATAGATAAACAAAAATCACCTTTTTAAATTTTAAGTGAATACCAATGCTCCATCTGTTGCAATTTAAAAAAAAATACTTCAAATGTATCGTAATTGCTCCATTTATATTTTTATGATAAATATAATTCCTAATAAGACTTTACTACCTAATTAATAATTGAGAGCCAGTACTTTCTTTCTTACTTCCTTCACATTTCCTGGCCGACAACGCATAGTGGTCTTGCTGATGTCCATGGGCGACGGTGACCACATACCGTCACGTGGCTGTCTCTTAGTTTGTCGGATAATAACATAATAAAAAAAAAAATTACGTGTAGTGTTGGATATATGAAAAAAATACAATCTACACATACTATGAGAACTGTAAATATACATAATTGGAGACCGAGTTAAATTATTTTTCTAAAGCAAAGCGAATAAAATACTACTACTATATTAGCACTACTACTACTATAGCTAGTAATATC
>DWPT01001645.1:0-18090 GCA_018251895.1 Agathymus mariae mariae
ATATTTTTAGAAAAATAAATAATTTTTTTTCATTCCTTGATAGAGCGTTAAGATGTTATCAGTAATCATCAAATCGTAATCGTAAGATTTATATAATTTTTGCTTTATAGTGGCTGTGTAGGTTAATTCAGTTTTTCGAATAAAAGTAATATTATAAACTCACAATGTTGTTCATCGTCATTTAGCCAAATTCAAAGTTTTCAATATACTAGTAGAACATCATAATTTTGTTTCTTGATAGTTGCCTCATTGCAATTAAGATTTCTGCTGTTTTATTTTAACTCGGATCAACTTTATTGGAAAATAGACCTTACATAAATGACAAAAACTTGCGTACCGATACCATTTTTGGTTAGTTAACATTATAACAACCAAAGAACTATAAAATGATGTAAGAAATAATAAAATAAACTAACACCAATGACTACTAAACTGCGAATATATCATGTCAGTAACTTGTTGTTTTTGTCTAGAGGACTCAAGAGTTTTATTGTTTCCTTTTAACCAACCTATACGTCATTGTAATCATGCATATACGGTTTGAATTCTGTACTATGAATATGAGTGAACTGACATGATCATGACAGTTATTATATCATTCATTCATTCATACCTAATTTGATGAACATGTTAATTTTATTCTATTATAAATTCCTATCATTGTTTTTAATCAAACGTTAAATAAAAAAATATTTCATAATTTACAGCATATCTTTTTTTTCTAATTTGTAATTTTTTATGATACTAATACTTGCACGACGCACGCGCAGTAGTTTCCATCGCCCAAAATCTCCCAGCGCCATATTGAGAGAGGCGGACGTTGTATGACTTGAGTGATAAAACCGTGGTTAGTGCAATAATTTGAGGTGAAACATTTGATCGTGCCCTATGGATATAAATTCGGGTACGTAATACGTTAAAAAACTGTCTTAAATGCGAATTTTCTCACGTAGTAAGCTCCGGGAAATCACATCGTAACCTAGACATAGGCCGTTCTAGTTATCAGTAGATTACCTAGGTATCATCAATCCGCAGTTTGCTCACAGTTTTAATCATATTATTACACACGTGCGAGAAGTAGCCATAGGTTTCTTGAATCTAGTTACATTAATAGGATTATAGGATCGCTTTACAAGGTTCCACGCTCATATATAAACGGATTTCGAAGTGTTTATGTCGGCAGTTGACAGAAGCGTATATGTATATGACCGATCATAAGTCACCACACCCAGTGTCCGGATTGTCGATTTTAGTATTTATTGGTTTCTAGTTCGGATGATTGTTCGCGCGCCGTGTGTTCGGTACGTGATATTGTGAAGGATCGCTGTCGTAGCGCGGGTCCTTGCTTGTGTCACAGTGAGTGTAATGTTCGATGTAATTTTTAGGAGTGGTGTGCGTCGGTTGATAGGCCTGCCGAAAGGACAGGGCTCCGTACGCGAGGACAGTTCACGGCTCTCCGCTCTGAAGAAAGATGGAGTGCTGCATGTCAGAGGAAGCCAAAGAACAAAAAAGAATCAACCAAGAGATAGAGCGACAACTTCGAAAGGACAAACGTGATGCCAGAAGAGAACTCAAACTGCTTTTGCTTGGTGAGTCAATTAATTTGTTAGTGTTCATTTTTACACTGTTGCACACTGAAGAGATTTACTAAACTTGCTAGTACAAACATTTGTAAGGCAGATGTTCTTTTAAATCAGATTTTTAATTTATCAATTATGTTCAGAACATTTTTGGAAGTTATCAAATAATTACAGTTAAATTTTGATTATATTTCAATGACCTTGTTTTTAAATAACCTGAGTTAAAAAAAGGAGAGCAAAATAAATGTCAATTTATTTGTTTATTATTATAGCAGCTAATTGTTGAAATAGAATTATAATATAATGACAATAACTAAATTTACATACATCATTTAAAATTCTTGTTAAGTTTGTATAGCAAATTTTTATATCCATAATTAACATAATGTAAAATGATTGATATATAACATCTCTTAATATTCAAAAATTATGCTCCAAAATACTCATTTGTAGTAAGGAATAAAAATTATTTTAGCCTCATGTGATACTTACATCTGTAGTACTTTATTCGGATGAATATAATTGTAGTAGAAAGAAAAAAATAAGAGACTTCAGCTTTATTTTACTACAAAATAAACTATATATTTCAGTCTACATAATTACCAGGTTAATAAATATAATTTCAGCTAAATGTTATATATGCAAATTATTCAACTTCTTGGAGTGCCTAAATGTATTTACCACCAACAACATGATAGCTGATACAGGAATAAAAACTAAAATTGCAAAACTCCAAGTTTAAATAACTTGACAATATTAAAAATTCTATCATTTTGCATATTTCTATTAAAAACATAATTATGCTAAATTGTGATTTTCTAAAATGATATTACACATCTTGCAATTTTGCAATCAATCTCTTTTTCCTCATCTAAGATCTAACAACTCAAAAATTAATTAATGCTTTATACAATACCAAACAAATTATAATCTGTTTTAAATAATCCGTAAGTTGTTTTTTGCTGATTAAAACATGCATGTCATGATTTCTAATAAAGTTAAGCTATAGCTCATTGATTGCACGGAATTGCATTTGAAAAATACTTTATTCTGGATGGACATAGGCTTCATATATGTATAAATTTTATTTATTTATTCATATATCTTACAAGTAATATAATAGGTAATCTAATTTCATATTGTAATTATCTTTGTATGATTGTATGTTGTTGATTGTATGAGATGTATAGATTTGATCCAGTCTACGTTTGAATGTTAGTGTAATCTAATTAATTACATTTACATAATTCAAGTGATTAATTAAATAGATTCAAATATAATAATTATAAAAAATCAATTTCATAAGCAAATACCTAAAAATTACAGAAATTGTCATAAATAAACATTTAGTCCAATTACACTAGAAGTAAGTCAGTTTATAATTTATCAAACAATTCATTCAGCGTTATTTATAAGTTCAGTAGTTGTTCATATTGATTTTTCTACAATATTACAACATTAGTACAAATGTTCTAACCTGAGCAAAGTCAAGGTTATTAATAATTAATGAGAGAGAGAGAGTGCAAATTTTGTGAGTTTGTGTACATGCAGATGAGAATCACTGGATCCATTTCACATATTAAAAACTCTGTTACTATTTGAAACATGCTTCAAAGTGGACTTAGTCTATATGATGTTTATCCTAAACGAAGTCAGGGTAGTTGGCTAATCTTGATATAAAAATAAAAGAATCCTTTTTCTCTTAAAAGTAAGCAATTTCACACTATTTTTCTACTACTGCCAAACTGATACTCTGTTATGTATTCTTGCAACATTTGCATGATGTATAAAATGTTCATGTAATATCATCATGTGAGGGCAGTCATTTTTGTTATAAAAGTGGATAGATCTTAGTAACAAAGTTGTATTATTTCATTCATGAGTATGTTTTTTAAATAAATAGATCTCATCAATTGTCATGTTACTGTGTTCATGTTCAATGAAAGTAAAGCAAAGCACAGATATTACTTAAAGTCGTTAAATAGAAGCACTGCACCTGTTGTAATGTAATTAATGTATATTGTTAGGTTGTGAGTGTTTGTGATGCCCTATTTATGTATGACTAGTGGCCAGCCCTGACTTCATTCATGTAGAAAAATTATACTTAGATGATATGTAGCCTAAATCCATCTGGAATATTACCTTTAAAATTGTAAAAGAATTTTTCATATAAGTATCATGTTTCCAGAGATTACTTTCTACATGTGCACAAAAATTTACAAAATTCACACTCCCTCTTTATAATATAAGTATAGACTATCTACCCACAACATAGGGCATTGTAATGAGAGTGCGTGTTTTAATATGTACTGTTTAATTAGTTGAGCTTTCCTATGTATGAAAATATGTACCTTTGCTCACAAGTAGAATAAGCTCGGTGGGTGGTTATTGAACTCTACTGTACTTACTCTTGAATAAGATATTTAGTTACACCACATTAGGATTTGTTTATTTGTGATATAATTACATATGCACTAACCATTCATTTGCATATTATTCAGATGAAAATTTTGAAAATGGTTATCTTTGTTGTTGTTCCCATATAAGTCACTAGAATTCAACACTAATCTTAAAGTGTGTGCATTTGTGCTACAAATAATGTTTCAAAATGTATAATATTCAATGAAAGCTTGTTTTCTTGGTTATTCCACTATTGACCTAATTTTTACTTTTTCAACTTTTCTTTCATATTCCATATTGGACTTCTTGGTTAACACCAATTAAGTTATGTTGTAAGTTATGAAAATACAATATAGAAGTGGTAGGTTTCCCTTATAATAATACCTGAGAATTCTTCTTATAAGTTTCACAATAGTACTTAATGATGAGTTACAAGTAAATGTTTTATTTTGAATTCAATGCAAATTCAATTTCTCTATTATTTTACTGCAGAAATTCATGAAGATCTTGTAGTTATCATAAACTTTTGTATGTATAAAATTAAATTAAATGTTGCAATATCAGTATTTGGATATATTTAATTTTCCCTGGTGTGGCTATTTTACAAATGTAGTGCAAGGAAAGAGTGTCAGCTTAATATTCAGAATATTGAAAATCAACAATTTCATATGCTATAATGTAAATTGGTTCACGCAAAAAATTGCTTGGGTCATAAAAAAAAATCCCATTGAATATATAAATTTAGTTCAACAGACAGGGTAGGAAGAAGTTAAATAGAACGGCTAGGAATATATATGTAAAGGTCTAAAACTTCATAAACCTTTGAGATATAAAGAAGAAACAAGGCTACGTTTTAGGTTGAATAATCCACTACCACATTGCTGTTCTAATTTTAACTAAATCCATACAGTAGGCTTAAACCTAAAGCAAGGTTCTAAAGTTTTGATCCAGAACAACTTTGAATTTTTATTCTGGGCATAAATTAACATAAATTGGATTCTTCAATTGAATCTATCTTCTAACTTCTTTAATGTAAGCTCTGGTTTAATGATGATTTCATTTAATGTGTAATGTGGGTAGAAATTATATACATTGACATAAAACTCCACATTCTCTGTATATAGAAAATACTATCATAAAACTATGAACTTTATAATCCATTAATTCTAAATAATTATGCAGGCTAATAGAAAAGGATTGATGATAAATAAGCATTATTGAAAAGCAGGTGTCCCGTAGAAGTCTATACTAAAATTAAATATCCTTCTAAAGTGGCACCAGGGGCATGTAAATGAACTGGCACAAGATGAATAAACTTACTCTAGGCGAACTCCCAAATATCCGATCTTTATGTACATGATCTGTTGCTTTTATGAAATTGTTATCATAAGACCTCTTCAGCACATTCAACACCATCGGTGATCAAATCGCACAGATCAGGTATCCATAATTACAAGGATTCTAAATTATCTATTAGCTGACGGTTGTCGAAAATACCGTACGTTTAGCGTCTAGGTTTTCATTAGTTTAAAGTTGGATAAGCGTTTCATCTTCACTAGTTTCAGGTTCATGTACAATTTAGCTTTAGTGATCTCTTGCAGCTTTTAAAGGCTAATTCGATCATATTCTTAAACTAAAAAGGAATTCTAAACAAAGCCCTCTAATCACGGACTCGAAGTCAACTTCAGCGGATCTCTACCGTTAAAAAGGTCATAGTTTCTTTAGCACTTTCGTTACAAATTTAGCAGTTGTTAAAGTGCGGTTGCAATAATGTGAAGACCAGAGTGGACATGTTCGTAAAACACATCTTCCTGGAAGTCGCTTCGCTGACGTCCCTTGTGGTACGGATGTCAATTTGAGGCTATGTTCATTTCTATCAGATGTCTGGGCTGCTCCTTAAAATAGCATAAAATTTTGTTTTAATCTGTGACTCGTTTATTGAAAACGTCTAATTATATATCCCTTTTTTTGTATTATATGTGTTTGGTTTTATATGTACGTTGTTTTGCTACAGGCACTGGCGAGTCGGGCAAGTCAACATTCATCAAGCAGATGAGAATCATCCACGGCTCTGGATATAGCGATGAAGACAAACGCGGTTTCATCAAGCTCGTCTACCAAAACATCTTTATGGCGATGCAGAGTATGATACGCGCTATGGATCTACTCAAAATATCATATGGAAGTCCGGCCAATGTGGTTAGAATCCTTTTTTAAATTACAACCCATAATTTATCCATTGCTGGGCTCAGGTTTCCTCGTACAATGAGAGGGGTGTTGGGTTATAATCCGCTACGCTAGCTAAGTATTGTTTGGTATATTACACACCTTTGAAAACGTTATGGAGATCTCTCAGGTATGCTGGTTTCCTTAAGATGTTCTCCTTCACCGAAGCAAATGACAATATTTTTTGTTTATAATGTAATTTGAAAAATTAGAGATGTGTGCCGGATTCGACCTCGAATTTCCGATGCGAGAGACCGACGTTCAAACCATTACGCTATCACTATTCATATGTTATGCTTTCCTTGCTTAAATGTACCAACATAAAATTGTCGTACCAGGTACATGAGCGAGTGCTCACATGCCAGCCTGTGGGCGTTTGCGATTAGTACGCGATAATTAGTCAATTTCGGTTTAAGATCGATAATTTCATACTATCGCGAGCGGTCGGTACTTTAGAGATTCCTTTATGTTACCTGTCTGGTTTGATACGTTCACGTTACAAAAATCAAAAAAATCTGTGAGTTAGTTGATTGGTTTGGCTTTCGTAAATCCAGTTCTTATCAAATCTCCATGTTTTCGAGACCGAGGAAGTTTTCCTAAGCATATTCATATGCAGATGTAGGCACAGGTTTAAAATTTTGTTATTACTATGTTGTTTAAAAGATGTGCTGAGGAGTTTCTTTCGCCGTTTCTTCTCCTCGATGTTAAAGCACCTTTCCCAAACGGTAGTAGAAGCAAAAAATTGACGTGCATAAGTGTATTTACAGAATACCTAAATGATCAAAAGATTGTCAATTTGAATTACTACACCTTAGTTCGATAACATGATAGAAGGACGAAGTCAGATATAGACATGTACTTGCCTTCGGTTGGGAGGAGAAAACTTAAAACAATAAAGTTAATGAGCTCGCAAAAGGTAGCTCATGATCATAAAAAATAGAGCCATCGTTTCATTAGACCATTATTATTGCTTATAGTAATTTACTTCTTCATGCAATTAATAAAAAAAACTAAAGTATACTTGGTTCCGTGTGTAAATACCGAACGTTAACATCAAGCGAAGATCGATATCTGCTGAAACCATACTTAATCTTTAACAATACAGTACAAGCGGATTTTTAAGATAACATACGAAGATCGTGAGCAGAAATTTTGCTCTTAAATTATATCATGAATATACATGATTACTTATGAGTGTCGATTAGATAATAAAATTAGCTTTAAAATTCTATTTAGGGGTCAGTAAACAACATCTTGACTGTTTTTTTGCAGATATAGCAAAAACTAATAAATATGGGAATAATATATTTACGACTATACCACTTTGTACCTAGTACTTAGTTCAATTTATATTTTTTAATATATAATATGTATCATATTGAAATACTGTAAAAATCAATTTCAGGAGCAAGCAGAGCTGATTTCATCAATCGACTATGAGAGCGTTACAACATTCGAAAGCCCCTACGTGGAAGCTATCAAAGCATTATGGTCCGACTCCGGCATTCAGGAGTGCTACGACCGGCGACGCGAATACCAGCTTACTGATTCGGCCAAATAGTAAGTAAAAGTATTTTAATGTCTACATTATCGAAACGCTGTATTTCCTAAGACGAACAACAAATGTTTGACTCAAACTCGTAAGGGCAAAACAGTACGGCGTGGGTTGGGTGTCTCTACGATATGTAAGAGCCTCCCCTGTTGATCAGTGATCGGATTAGTGGCCACCAAACCCACGTGAAGGAAGTTCGAACAAATATCAATATTTAGTATTTGCTATTTTATAAACATAACAATATGACTTCGTGTACGTATTATATCACGGCTCTATTGTAAAACTCGAATGAAGTAATTGTTTCACGATAGAAATCTGAGACAATTAATATAACGAAAGCGTGTGAACCCTATGAGTCACTTTGAACACAGCAATTATTGCAATATCTGATGCATAACAGCCTTTTATTATCTCCGTGATTATCAACGATATACAAATTCTATAGCATTACTCGATATTGGTTCTCGATTGGCTGTTCACTGGACGTAACGTGATCGTATCCTGGTATATGACTATTGATTGCCAGCTCAAAAAAGTCAATATGTTTTCTGAATGTGACCTGAATTGGACATGGCCCACGGAAGTGAAACGACAAACTGATACGCGATAAACAAGTATATTCATAACACATTTGAAAAACAATTTTTCTATAGCTACTTGGAGGAGATCGACCGCGTCGCGGCACCAAATTACTTACCAACAGAACAGGACATCCTTCGCGTGAGAGTGCCCACAACGGGTATCATTGAGTACCCTTTTGACTTGGAAGAGATAAGATTTAGGTAAAATTGATGCCGGCCACCGACGTCGCATGCTTCGCTTTATCGCATGTCCGTTGGTTCATACAGATACATGATTATTGTGTTCTCACTGGTCTGGTCTGCTTCTTGAACGGGGTTTACTGTAGAGATGTGATCTGAGAGCATGTTTCTGACGGGGTAACGATTAATAGTACCTACTACTTTAACAAGGCTCTCGACAATTTGTTTTCGGTGTCGTGTTGGTGCTAAGGGAATCCGACGGTTACCGAGAGACGTAAATAAAATGGAAGCATTGTAAATGTTTTTATCTTTTTTCCTACGTGTTTATTTCTTTTTGTCTCCTTTGTTATGTTATGTTCATATTCACATAATCGTTACAAACAATTGATAAATATTAAAAGGCGAGTGGTTCCCCCCTGAACAAAATAATGCTCTGAGGTGATTTCTCACGGTAATTATCAATGTTTTGCATGTCATTGTTTAGCTTAGTTTTGTTGCTTTGAATGACTTGCAGTTATCTAAGCGATCTAGCAAGAATTGAAGCTCCAGAATATCTGCCGACTGAACAGGACATTCTACGCGCCCGACAACCCACTACCGGTATTCTTGAGTATCCTTTCGATCTTGACGGCATCATATTTAGGTATGTTCGAGAATCAAGACCCTTGGCCCCTTACGCTAGCCATATCCCGCCCCAGGTCTTCACCGTACTGATGCCAGTTTATAATGTCACGACGAGTGTGTTTGGTTTGATTGATTTTATTATCGTCAGAACGCTAGAAGATATAAAAAGTGTTATTTAGACACGAGAGCTTGAAATGCCATGTCGCGGATGTTACCTAGTTAGGTGTTATATGTTTACATTCAAATTTACTTATATAACTAAACACAAAATCAAATTTTCATTCAGTGTTTCGAGTTAAATACGACGAAATTCCAGAGTATGAGTGACCAAAAATACATTACAAGTGTTTAAGTTCTCCTAAACTGCTTAATGATAATAAAAATACATTGATTACTTATTTTTTATTTATCTATTATGTTCATATTATATACAATACACTTTATTGTACACCAAGAGAAATACATATTTGGAAAGAACAGAAAACACGGTGTAAACAACAGGCAACAATTAATAGACTCACTTCTGCATGAGTAGGTGTCAAAAAAAATAGCGGATGTTGTATAAAACGATGTAAGTGTTACATAGGAATCAGTTTGAGGGGTCGTACTGTGGCTACGATTTGTGACCCATGTCACTTAATGCAGTCGACAATAATAGCGACACACGGCAGGCAATACTGTTGATCCTGAAGCCATATTCCCGCTTTCTATTATCTTATTTATTTATTTTGTACACACAATAAAATAACAATACATAAAATATGTTTTTAAAGTTTGTACAACGGCACTTGTTATTCCTAATCAGAAATTTTCTTCCAGTAAGTAGGCCCAAAGAGTAACTTACATTTATGCGATAGATAAATGTTTGTTTTTGGGTTTCCAGTTATTTATCGGTTGTGTCTTAACATCCATGTTACCCAAGGCACAGGGACTCATTATCTACAGGGGGTGTGATGATTTTTTGTTTTTATTAACGATTTTAGCGTTCTTGTTTTTAAACTAACACATGCTTATTAACCGTAGACGCTTTGCTTTTAACTTATATTTGATTGAGGTGCTAGAAACGATGTTTTATGGTATATTTAGTAGTAATCCTGCATGCATGGTGTGTTGGATGTTGTACTGCAAGTTCTTTTAGTTTGTTACAAAGGTAAAGGTGGTATGAATTTGCAAAACGCAAAATATATTTATATTACAATTAAAGTTGTTTGTTACACCTACGCCAACTGTTCATCATCACCAGGGTTGACTGGCAGAAAGTGCCTCAAGGCATTAAGTTCGCCCATCGTAACATTCATTTTTTGAATTTACAATAAAAGATTAACGAACAAAATAAAAAGAAATCATTGAGGGCTTATTCTCTTGAAAGTCCGTACTAAATATAATTTCTGAACATTAGCTGTTAAAATTTTAAAGATTTATTGTTATACATATTCACTAAAATCTGTATGAATTTCTTATTTCTATTGATGTTCTCTCAAATGTTACTTGTCACATACGTTATATGTGAAGTTATACCGATGTCCCTTTATCTTATCTGGTATTAGTATAACCAACAGCTGTATGGAAATATCACGATCTCGCGATAAGACCGCCCCTTTTTGACTTTGTTACTGTATGTATCCAAAATTCAACTAATGACACTATTCAGTACTACTGAAAAAATTAGACATATTTTTTCTTTTTCAAACATTACCAAGTAATAATTTATTGAAATTAACTTATTTGATACAATGTGTGTTAGGTACCTATGTAGCCATGTAACGTGTATAGATAGTGTATACATAATGTATCGGTGTATGAATTGTTTACCTGTGTGTCTGGAGTGTGAATAACTATTAATCGTTAAAACTACTTGATATATATATATATATATATATGCACTCTTCGTTCTCAAGCACTATATATATGTTACATTCCACAGGATGGTCGACGTGGGCGGCCAGAGATCCGAGAGAAGGAAGTGGATTCACTGTTTTGAAAACGTCACATCTATCATATTCTTAGTAGCTCTTAGTGAATATGATCAAATTTTATTCGAATCTGAAAATGAGGTGAGTTTCAACATTGTTATTTTAAATGCATATTAATACCTCCTTAAATCCAGTGATGTCTAGACTTAAACGTATGGTCAATAGGACTTATTAATTTATGTCTAGTAATCAAAGCTTTAAATGCAATGCTGGTGTTGTTTAATTTAAATCCCCGTTTTTAATGTAGGCTCAAACATATAACATTCATTAAAATGTATTTTAGTAAAATTTATTGTTCAAATAATAACACCACATGTGATAAATTATCTAATAGATAGTTCGTCAATAATAGATAGATTGACCGAGTTGAGTACCTTCGGAGGTTGGTAGTAAGATGGGTGACTGCTATTGGTCAATTCGTTCCGTTCTTCGCATCGCATTATTGTTAGATGAGTCTCGTTAAGCCATGCCGACGCCCTTCGTTCGGCGTAAGTACTTTGGATATTTTGGCTACACACCATTGGACGAACAAAACATCGGGACCGGCTTGGGATGCTTTAAGCATTATCCAATGCTCTAGGCTTTTACAATAACACTCCATGCCCCTTAGACAGCCACTAAGATTTATCTAGGGCGGAATTATGGCGCATGCTTCTACCGTAAATCGTGCACCAGTCTCCGATAGCTGCAATTCCTCTATGACCAAAACAATGCTTTCGGACGGAAGTTAAATTCCCGGACAGCAAAAATTTGTAGTTTGTCATTATCATATTTGTCAATGTTACGTGTATTAAATAATTCGACTACGGTAGTATGAATGCCTCGTTTTACTTATAACTTGAAGAGGAAATATAAACTTTTATATTTTTAACTGGTGAATATTTCTACAAAATATCACGTAATCCGGTCCCGCTCTTCATAGAGAGATAAACCAGTATCATTGGAGCCCTCTATCTGTATCCTTGACATCCATATTTGTCTAGAGATAGACATTGGATTACACTTAAGTGCAGTCAGCATTGCGATGAGAAGGTATCAATAAGATAGTTGTGAATTTATCTTGTTTTGAAATTGAAGGATTTGTACGTTTAACATTAATATTAGAAAAGTACTGCTGTTCAGTACGAAGCCTCCGTGATTCTGTTAGATAACTCGCTCATATGTGATTTAATATTTTAGAATTATGAATTTTCGGTACGGTTCTACTGCATCGGAACACATCGCGAACTGCTAATAGTTAGAGAAAAACGGCATTCAAAACATATTGGATGCATTTCAATTAAAAAATAATATACAACAAAGATACTATTTCAGGGTCTGTTCACCTATTAATTTATAAGATCGTGCAATAGGATTTTTTGTGATTCATAGAATTTGTTGCTTAAGATTCATAGTTTTAAGACATTGCACGACGTTAATGACATTAATTTTATGGTTAGCGTATAAAATGAATTCCTTAAGCTTTCACTAAAGTATCGTCGAACACAAACTACTTCATTTGTAGTGACGGTTAATTTAAAAAAATACTTCTTCACCGTTATGTGTTTATGTTTAAAAACCGGTAAATATTAAATTGTTATTATTTGTTGGTAAAGTTCGTGTCGGAACGCCCACGACAAGCGTCACATTAAATAAGCTGTACGCACCGACCGTTACTCCTTCAGTGGGTCGTTTTGGACGCAACGGTTTTACGTGTTCGTCCAGTGATCGAAATTTGACCGTATCATTGAGTAACGACCATTTCTAAATTTACTTTCTTGATAACACTAAAGCTCGGTAATGGCTGTCAAACAACAGACAGCAGAGGACGTTGACAAACTCCGAAAAAAAAAGGGGGTACGATGATTTTCTTCACGTATCAATACATATCAATAGATATATAATTTTATTTACTAAAATTCAGCTCTGCTCCATACCGTCTTCTATGTTTCTCTGTTCTGCTTAAGATCGGCTAGCAGGCAGTGCTTGTGGCAATAAGCTCATCTTTTGTATCGATACATTTGATTGAAAAACGTTTTAAATAAATAGACGAAGTTATCGTCATTATAATCCTTTACATTTATCATTACTGAGAGTTACTTTAAAGTAGATAAAAGAAAAGACATTAACAGTATACATATGGAGCGTCTCCGCATGCTCAATCGGTCTCCACTTTAAATGACCAAGCCGTTGAATCGCTCAATAAGACAGGATAGAAGCTGATATAGCAGAAGTATGATATGCTCTTGGCATGCAATAATTATTGAATAGGTGTTTTTAACATTGTATAACCCCGATGAACACGAGATGCAGTTCACGAATATTTGATACTTTAGCACAAAAATATATTATTTACATTACCTTACATTAAAATCGATCATATTATGCAATTCCAGAACCGAATGGAAGAATCGAAGGCGTTGTTTAAAACCATCATCACGTACCCATGGTTCCAGCATTCGTCGGTAATTTTGTTCCTCAACAAAAAGGATTTGCTCGAAGAGAAGATTATGTATTCTCATCTTGTCGACTACTTCCCTGAATATGAGGGTAAGTAGTGAAGCTAGTTTGAAATAAATTAGAGATCTAACTTAGTAACTAAACCGTTACTCGAAGTCCTTGTAATATATAATTAGGATGCAAATAGTCTGGATGATGTCATCAAGATGCGATACGATCGCGAGTACCTCCTGTGTTAGGCCAAAAATAAAAATAGGTCATCTTACATTTTGCACATTGTAATACATCTTATCAACTTTTCAGCTTATTTAATTAATTAATAGCACGATTTCAATAAATTGTGGCCTCCTTGCAACGTACTCCAAATTTTTACACACTGAAAAATAAAATTATGAACCATGGAATTACTTATTAGGCATACCGTTGTCAAGTACCCACAAGTGCTTCACTAAGTTGGATTTTATATATACGATACGATATATTTATCGTAATCGATAAAAACCAATATGGCGGTACGATAAATTCAAATGTGTCACTTGAAATCATTAAAGGATACAATCGACATAACTTAATTAGTTTTCTTACGGTCTTCGCTTGGTTTGTAATATTTGGTCCGTGTAAGCGATGAGACTTTGCTGATATTTCGCAATATCTCACGCATCACGACGACATCTTTCGTTCTCTGCCGCATCACTCACAAGGTGCTCTGCACATTTCAAGTCATCACATTTAATTACGACTTGACAATTCGTCAGGGCCAAAACAGGATCCGATACCGGCGCGAGAGTTTATTCTTCAGAAATACCTGAAAGAAAACCCCGACCCGGATCGATCGTGCTACTCTCACTTCACAACAGCCACAGGTTGAACTCCTAAGAGAGGAAAACGATTTGTTCACGTGTGTGGCTAGAGTACTAGGATGTTTTTCGTTTTGCTACACTGTGCATTCTTCATTGGTCGGCGTAAAGCGGTCAGAGTAATGGAAGTATATTGACAATACAACTGTACGGGTACGAATCTTATTGTATGGATATTAAATATTTATACATGATGTACTTAGTAGCTATACTTTGTTATCGATATGAAGGACAAAACATATATTCATGGAACTTTTATCTGTCTCTGTTCACATATCTAGTGGACCACTTATCAAATTTGATTGATGCATACCATATCTTTAACTTATATAATGGGACATTATCTAAAATATTTTTCATCCCGTGAAATGATTAGAATTCAAAGTTGCAATGTTTAGTCGGTTAACAGGACAGTCAACAGAGATTTGGATGCTTTTAATATTGCAACAGAACGAAAATGGGGCAAACGGGAAATTAATTTAACGCCTTACAAATGAAAATTGTCCCCATTGCTGGTGCTATTCGTAAACCTAGGTTAGAATTACAATAAAAGTATGTGAAATTTGTCAGGACATCTTGTGTTCCATACCCCGTTATATCGTGGTTGCAATGGTTAAATGGTTATTGCCGTAACAATGCAAACAAAATACTTAAATCATTATTATTCAGCCCATTGCAGTTTTATTGTGCCCACCTTATTTTTTATTGTTTTACAATACATTGCTAATCTACACTAGACCAATGATGATGGAATATATTATCTACACCACAGTATCGCTAACCTGTGATTCATATACAGTACCTATTGTACATATGTTTGAAATGAGAATAGGAATGACTATGACCAGTATTAGAACGGCAATATATTTCGGGACTATATGTAATTATTGGTTATGTAGCCGATATCCCGATGTGACAACAACGGGTCTACTGCCGGTTTTAGAGTACGCTGTACTAGTAGCCACCGATCGGTGACCGTGCTTGATCGGCCGAAATATTTGATACTCGAACAAGGCAAATGTATAACAAATCGACCACATATCTAATGTTCACCCGCAACATACTCTTGCGACCCTAATACAAGGGTGTCAATGTGTACTACATTAATAGATATATTGCCGTCACGTGTCATATTTCACTCGTGTTCTCATCAGTAGTAATATTAGAGTGCAAAGTAGATGGCTAGAGTTGTGTTGTGTGGCGGCGCAGGGCCGCAGCGCGACGCGACCGCAGCGCGCGAGTTCATACTGCGGATGTTCGTCGATCTCAACCCCGACGCGGAGAAGATCATCTACTCCCACTTCACGTGTGCGACAGGTCAGTTACAACTTCAATAATATTGTTACAGCTGATCATGTGTTGTAACGCGTGCTCACGAGTCGCCGTGACCTTGATCCATGTGATTGGATGAAAAAGAAAATTCGTGAGTACCCGTTACATTTAGTGTGTAATGTTGGCGATGATGTCGTGGTTAAGTTTAAAATCAACTGGTCACACGCTGCTGTACAGTAATTATAGTGTCGTGGTAGTCACGAAAATGATTACCGACATTCATTCTGCATTGTTGAGATAAGATTATGTTTGTTTGAACAACATAAGAATTAGGATTTAATTTTATGAATGGCGAACTAGGCCTACGTGTATGTCGAAAAGTAATTACAGAGTTTGTTTAAATAGGACAGTCCACGTAGGTATTGAGCCCATGCAGATATAAATCCACATAGTCTTCTTACCAGATTTGATGCTAAGAACTGACGGATGATGACAAGTAGCATAAATTTAGATCTAGAGACTGACGGGGAGCTATGAAACTAGTTACATGTATTTTATCAGTCAGCGTACAAAAAACCTCTTGTCATACAAATAAAGTGTAATATACTATTTTTCAATTTAATGTTTCATTGTTGTTCGCGCCCGTGCGTGTGGGAGTGGCATATGCTATTCTTAATCTTTTGATGTGATAAAATATCAGTCTGTCCTGCGTAATGCTGCACTCCGTCTTCTGTTAAACAGCGCTGAATACGTCCGGATTAAATCCTCGTGTAAATTCATTCTCAGTCAAAATCATCAGTAGACATCGGATTAAAAATCGTATGTAATTCACAATAAAAATGTATGTAGGGGGAATTACATTAAATTAAAACTTTGATTGTTTATTAATATTTTATTTATAATCAGTATTTTGAAATGTAAAATAAGCATCCTTTCCTTTGGTTTGTAAATAAAACATATCTATGATATGTATAACAAAATTAGTATCTTAACTAACAAAGAAAACAACATAATATGTTCTTATCTTCAATAAACATTTATAATAATATATTCTTATATAAATAAAACAGTAGGATTTTTTACATAACAAACTAAGTAATATTAAAGCAAGATTTCACGTACATAATACACAGTAAAAAATATATCAAAAAATTCTAAACAACAGTTGATGCTTAACACAACTATTAAAACATAATTATTAATTATGTTTTGCACAGCTGGAGACATTCGTTGGTCAACTCAGTTAATGTTGTTGACCGGATTGGATCCGTCACGATCTGGTGATGTAGTTCGAGCAAGTGCCCAATTACTGCTTAATCTCGTAATCAATATGTCGAATCGATTTTTTGATTCAACGATCGACTCGAAATCAATCGCACCGAGTATTGATATCAATATGTCTCTTCACGAGTACCTTTTCAATCTGATTTTTACAATCATATTTAAAGATGTTTGGTAAATCCTATATAAAAAAAATATGAATTATATCATGATTTTGTGTGGTGAATTTCGCCTGGTGTAAAATGGTCATAGTGTTTATCTACGAAGATTAACAAAATGAAGGAAATGGTTAATTCAAACCAATTAACAAATTCGTCGCCTAGTTCCGCAACCAACATGTGCCTATTACACTGAATATATATATTCAGTTGCATACGTTGAATATAATATAGACTCGATACGTAAATATTTTTGTAAACATTACGCAATAGTTTAATATATTATAATTCAAAATATGAAAGTTTATGCTTAAATTTCATGGAGTTCTTAAAAAAAATTGGATCCTAATCTATTTGATACTCCACATCAATAATTCACGTTAAAGGGAAGTTTTATTATTAATATACATTCATATTCACATTATCCTTCATTATTATCACCATTCATAGTAATAAACACAATAATAATAATAATAATATCAGCTGTTTGCGTCGTCATTCGTTACGCGCACTGCAAAGAACTGGAACAGCTTGCCCACGTCGGTGGTCCCGGTGGTGTTATGATGAAGAAGTCTTCAAAAAGGGAGGAAATAGGCTTTGATAAATTAGTGCGTTCAACATCCTAGATGGTGATGAACACCACTTACCATCAGGTGGGGGCGTTGTTGTCAAGCATTAACTTATTTTATGTAATATATATATATATAATAACAATATTCCAGTAATATGTTTCAACACTACTTGCCACTGGAAGGCATTAGTAATTACTTGCATGGACTAACTGGGTGAGTCAAAGAGAGTGCTTGAAGGCTGAGTTTGAACGTGTGCTTTCCTATGCTTTGCTTGGTTTGTACATTAAATACTTTTTAACATTGCTGGTTCTTACGCACTTTTTTTTTGCTATAAATCTTATAAATTCGGTCGACTGTTGTACTCTTCAAAATTTATATTATGGGACGTAATT
>DWPT01001646.1:0-18079 GCA_018251895.1 Agathymus mariae mariae
GGTATGTTTGCATCTCGCACGGGCGTCACAAGGACGAATCCTGTATGC
This sequence comes from Agathymus mariae mariae, assembly GCA_018251895.1. Classification (NCBI taxonomy): domain Eukaryota; kingdom Metazoa; phylum Arthropoda; class Insecta; order Lepidoptera; family Hesperiidae; genus Agathymus; species Agathymus mariae. The sequence goes on from DWPT01001646.1 coordinate 49, forward strand.
ACTTTTAATTTTTTGTTAATCATATTATATTGTATTATAAATTAGTTACAACATAAAGTTTGTCTTGTAGGGATCGCTGTTTAGCGATTATTTGATTGATTGTAAGCGGTCCCATCCACTTATGCGCCCAAACCAATCAACCTTCCCTGTTGATGCACCGTGTTGAACAACGCACGAGGCATTGGCGAAGGGGGATAACCGTTCGGTTTAACCACGGCGGCACTTACATTGTGTTAGGGTATTTTGGTAGCTATGCGTGTTCCGATCGCAGCGTCGGAGAACCAGTAATAACGCGGGTTCATCGGTTTATTTCTTGTCGGCAACGCGTTGATGATGCCTTTGGGGTTACTGATGCCCATGGGCGACGGTAACGCGGTATATTTCTTAACTATTCTCGTTCTAAGCGATCTTTGCCCACTATTGGACAATTAACTAATTTGGAGTTGGACAATTAACGATTATGCTACTAAACAATTTATGATTTTACAGTCCTGTTTATGCCATTAAGATTCCATAGTATGGCGTATGGCTATACGCAATTCTCAAAGAAATACACGTATATGTAGTTTAACATTATTCGACGGCTTTCGATTCTATCTTCTTTTAATTTAAAAGGTTTTTACCTATACAATATAAGCATCTAATTACTTATATTTAAAGTTCCGTGCCCAGAAGGGGACTATTATGAAATAGCTTTAATATCAATTCGTTCGTACTTCTTACTCATATTATAAACACAAATCCAACACATAATGCTTGAATTCAAAACAACATCAAAATCACTGTACTGAATAAATCAAAACAAATTCTTTCACATTGGCAGCAGAAACCGCAAGTAAGCAAGCCACAAGCCATTCCATTATGGCAAGCTCATCTCGCGAAAACACGTATCCTTCCCGACAATGACGCTTCTTAGAGGCTAAGCGAAACTACTCGCGAGGGGCCCTTTGTTAGGGGGCCTTTCTTAGAGCTACTGTGATGACAACTAGGATCTTTGGAAGATAGTCTGTCAACGGCTCTGTTTGCGCATCTTATTGTTTTGATAAAATAAATTGGCGTTACAATGAAACTCAGATCGTTGAGTGTGTTGTATAAAATAATATATATAAAATAATATATAATAAAAATCAAATGTGTAGAGCTACGGCTTCAACCCTTATCAGTCTGAGAGAAAATCAAGCATCATTAGTAAAGATACTTTTGCCTACTTACCTGGTCGTTTATGGTGGTGGAAAGTGAATACTACCCCTAGAATCCTATGAGATGAGCCCATGAAGTAGTGGAGGCATCAATTTGTTGACTAAATATCCTATTTTAATTTTATTTTCTATTTATTATGCCGTTTGCCGTTAAACTAAGATTCGAGTCTGAATGCGTAAAAAAATGTATATATAGTTGAATACGTTCCATGATTTCCAAGGTTAATACAATAAGCACAGCGGCGGTTAAACAGTTAGTCGCATTGACGCCATCAATGATTAATACTTTGATGGCAATATGGACGGCTAATGCCCGATGAGAGTTACCATGTTGGAAAACCATTAGTTTCCTAATACTCAAATGAGTGACACAATACCTGGTCCTTTACCAACCGGTATAGGCCGCGCATTATCATCATTATCAATAAATTTATTAAGTAAATAAAACATGCATATTTGTTATTTTTTTTTTAAGTGGTCATCGTCGCCCATGGACATCAGCAAGACCAAAGGTATCACTGATGCGTTGTCGGTCAGGATATAACAAGAAGGTAAAAAGAAGGTAGGTGCTGGCTCCAAGCCTCCAACCGGAACATGAGTCGTTTGGCGGCTGACCCAAGCAGGAGGGTGGTAGCTAGCCAGGCAGGCTTCACATAAAGATACCAATAATAATAATAAAAAAAACACATCTTTGCGTCTAGCTATTAGTTATATTTAGTTACTCCCTAAGCGGTTTCGAGGGGTAAAAAAGCTTGTTTGAAAATTAAGCGTTTTTTTGTCAGAATTTTTTTTCCTTCCGCTCAACAGTAAAGCGTGATTTATGTACACAATAGTATTTAGTAGTAAACTTGTAATTTTATGTGCTGCACGTTAAGTGCAAGCAGGGTTAAACGTTTCTTGTGTACACAAATATTCGCTAGTTTAATCAGATAGGATTTTAGGCTGATCTATTTGTGGCGTTAAGTAACGGAACACGCAGGTCAATTAAAGCTAAACACTTTTAATTATGGAAAACATTTATTTAGAAAACACAAACAAAACACTGCAACAATTCGGTATCTATGAACGCATTGTTGCAGTACCCAGGAAATGGCGAAGAAAATGGGTCGTATTTAGCGGAGTCGCTGTTTCTCAGTACGCCCGACGCGAAGTGTAGAACACACAGTTAGCATAACGTGTAATGTAATCCTATCAATCATAATGTAATCCTAAACACTAGGCTTTACTTTTTCCTCCTTTTTCCATCTTCGATTTACATCATGTTGGCCTTTGCAAACCTTTAGATTGACCATGTCAATTCGCTTCTTTTCTACGTATTGGTAATAGTAAACCAAAGTTATCTAAACAATTTTGATTCATCCATTATATTGAGGTTAAAAATAAATAGCAAAACTTTCATAGTATTTCGCGTTTAATTTTTAGTTGAATTAAAGCAACTCACCGACAAGAATAATGGCACCCACGACATCGCCAATACGAATAAAAAGTCATTACAAACGAACCGCCAATGATTGATGCTTTATATCCGGCATTATCTCTATTGAGCCCTACGAAATGATCAATCTAAGGACTAGTTTGACCCTGACTGAGTAAGGCCTGTTAGGTTTCCGGTCCGTTATTGCTTTGGCCACACCAAGTGCACAGGAAGTAATCATTAGAGGCAATGTCACTTTAATACAGCGAGAGTCTTAGTCGTATTTTTTGCTCTTTTGTTTGGCATTATGTTTGTCAAGGGGAAAGTGTAATAGCGGTAGCGCAGGCAACGAAGAATTGCATGTTTTTACGACAATTTCTAATGTTATTTTATGATCCCCCATACACGACGAACTGCGTGCTTCCAAAGACAGAAATAAATAGCGAGGGATTGGCAGGTAGAAGATAATTCTAAGACTAGGAAATGAGTCGCTTTAAAATACCATCGGAAATATATAAAGTACTAATAGACGAACATATAGTATTTCTCGTTTCAGCTGATAATGAAGGTAATATAGTAGACTTCATTCAACGACAGCCTTGAGGACGCAACGAAGAGTCCGATCAAGATTAAGATAGATAATAAAACAGATGGAGGCATGAACCGCTTTTAGTGGAAGCTGGTAAATAACTCACTGACTAAAGAACAAATAATTAGCCTCAATATTTACTTACGCAACTGATGAGTATTTACTACGAGGATGTGTTTCGTCATCTTTTTTCATAACAAAAACAACACAGTATAAAGGCACCCGTATTACTTAACAAATAATTTAGTTAATTGTATTCATTTCAAAATTCTTGTTGTATGATATTACTTCAAATACTGGCTTTGATGAGAATGTAGGTACTTATGTAAAAAATCGTAGTGCATTTGAAATTGATCACAGTTTTATAGCAGGTTGATATTTACATCGCAAAAATAAAACACAATTTGCTCCACGATGTAATGATTAACTATGGAAAGACATTCGGAAAAATTCTAGTAATGTCTTTCTGATAATGATGATAATGCTCGTGAATCAGATGGACTTATGTGCGTTTCTGTTTCAACAAAGAAAACGTATACATTATAATACTTGCAGATGTCTGCACCTGCTAAATACGAGAGCGGTTAATTTCAGGGTTGTGTCTTGCAAAAAATTGTTATCTCCAGCCTCAAAGCAGGTAGCTACAATAAAGGTCGGGCGCTCGGTTAAAAATTGCAAATCGATGTCTGTAATATTCGTGCAAAAAATACAAATCCGTCGCAGCTGCCGGCTGGCTGTGTGTTGTGCTAACACACAATACGCGTTTATGTGCTTGTTGGTCTCTTTACAATGTAAAATTTAGGATTTTTTATCATTATTACAACTCATAATAATTGTTCCATTGCTGGGTTAGGAACTTCTGTCGCAACATGACGTGTCAACCACGGAGGTAAGACTTAGGCTGGCCGAATGCTGAAGGCAACGTGTACATTTCTATGTAAACATAATCGAGAACTTATTAATTAAATTACAATATAATTTTCCAGTAAACTTCGACGTATATTATAATTTAATTTAAAATTATGTATATAAATAAGGATTCGTTATAATTTTATCCATTAACGTATAACCGTCTTTTTATGATTAAATTATAAAAATAAATAACACTGAAGTATGGATTATATTTTCATAATATCTTTCTTACCTAATTACTTTTTTGTATATCGAACGTAGTGAACATCATTAAACAGAAGCTTAAGATAACTTTAACTTAATAAAAAAGCTGATAAATTTTAAACTGCTTCGCTTCTTCATCACAGATAAATTTATATAAATAATTCTACATGTAGTTAACAGATACGCCGCGTTAATAGTAAAACGTTACATTTTACGTACATAATCATAAATTTACTCTTCACCGTCAGCTTTCAGTAATAGCATTTCTTTTTCGTAAGCCAATGTTATTAAAAGCTTTACACCCTCCGCTCACACTTCCCCTCGTGAAAAGGAAATTTTGTATTGTTACATTGTTCCCTCGACCCAGTGTGTCCTGTCTGGGGTAGAGTTGCCAACGGGCCGGAGAATAACTTTATCAATTTGGACATGAACTAATGAGCTACGATTAATAAAAATACACTTGTCATCACTAATCCATTTTTCAAAACGACGATGGCGTAGTTTGAATTTCGAAAAGTGTTTGTAAAAACCAACGTCCAATTAATTTTATTTCGTTCATTCATTCAAATAACAATGCAGTACCATTTTCTCCTCCGTTTATTAATTGATTTTCTTTTTTTGTTACGAAACCATCGACCAGTTTTAGTGTTAACAATTTAAAAATATTTTGGAAATAGTATCTTATTTAAAGATTTTTATTATTTATTTTCCAGTTTCGACCAATAGCCGAACACTAATTATTTGACAAGTCAAACAAATCAAGGTAAATCTATTAACCTAAATAATTATAGTCCACTATAATTATTTTTTGTAAATTGTTACTAGGTAATAATAATAATTGCAGTCCGCTCTAATAATTACAATAGCACTAAGAAAATCAGCTAAATATAATTAATAAATGTTATATATTTTTAGATACGTAGCTCTAGTATATGTATGATGACACATGTTTATTACCCGCTAATCCACATGTGTTCATTATTAATGAATTATATTGGCGTCAAATAAATTTATTTATTTTTTTGATTTTTATGCACGGTAGGGGCTGATAATGTGACAGAGTATTGTAATTAACGTTTCCTTCGCTTCGATTGGTTGTCTGGGCTTCGATGCTTCGGACGTGATTGGGCTGTTACGACTTACTGTCAGTTTGATCGGTTCGGTGTTTGTGAGGGTTCATATCTTTATGCTTAAGTCACCTGCAAAGGGAGATTCTGGGTGGGTGTGGGTGTGTAGAAGAGTTTATTTTCTTACTTTAAATAAATAAACGGTCACACACACATTTCTCCCGTTTACACCTAACTAAGCACCAAGATCTACTAGGAACAAACAATTATTGGTCACGCTCGTGTCCGCATTCATTCATCTTTAATACTTGTATTGACTACTAAAATTAAGAATTTACTTACTTAATAACTAAAATAGAGCAGCAAGCGTACAAGAGGGAGATGCAACATAAGAGAGTTCCGGGCGCGTGCACACCTGTCCTGTTATGTAAAGACAAACAGCTGTCGCTTTTGGGGACTCTATATCAGTTTAGGGTGACCATCCCATCGAATTTCTCAGGACATTCCACTGTTTTTTGATTGCGATTGAAAAATTAAAATGAAATCATTTAAAATAAAAGAAAAATATAACATAAGTATTAAATCATCTTTAATCTTCATTCGAATCCATAATTTGCTCCCACAGTGTTAGAGCATCTTTTAGAAGCGATAGTAGAAGTCGAAAATTACGTGCATAATTGTATTTTAAATAAGAAAATGATTAAATAATTTTGAATTTGGAAAGTTTGAGAGCTTAAGCTTAGTCTACCACGCGGGGGAAATGCAGAATGTCAAACATCACGCAACTATGAGAACACCACGGTGAACTCGCGGGTCTGCAGAATTCGAACTCGAGTCGCCCGTACGGGGACCCGACGTTCAAATTACTAGTCTATCACTGCTCTTCACGTACATCGTCTACTCGTAATATAGTAATCTTATATTCTATTCTTATATTATATATCTTAAAATACCAGTTTTAATATTTAAAACATGTTTCATTTAATGACTATAAAGTATAGGCTTTTACGAAATGACCGTATTTTTTATATTATTTTGGTCACATCTCAGAATATTTCGAATTTCGGAATGGTAACCCTCATTACGTTACACACCTACCAATCAGGTTTTGGTTCTTGATTACTTTTTATGCAAGTAAAAAACAGCCGTTCAGTCCGTATAATGAACGATCATTGTACGCACTATGCACCTGTGAGTAGGGTTGTCAACGATGATTTAAATGACATATTTATGTATACATTGGAATAAAATAAACCAGTTCGTTTTTTCTTTCAAATTTTAAATTCACTTAAACCACGCATTCCGATTTGTGTTTCCGACTCACAAATGACCGTTGACTGGACTCGCACGTCAGCCGAGCACCAGTCAAGCGTTCATTATTGAAGCATTTCATCTTATTCGATCATTGCACGCTCTATCAATTACAATTTGCGCATTGACACGTCAACACGTTTTAGAACGCCGACAGTCTCATTACAATTGTAAATATGGTAGAAATAAATACACGCTCAGATAAGCTTCGCTTGATAACTGTTAGAAACGGCTGCCCGAAAACTCGTTTCGATCCTTTTAATTAGCATTATGATGAGGCTGCAGTGAGTTCTACATTTAAGTTACTCTACTTACTTTATATTTGTAAATGCTTTTGCGCTGTGTATGTCTTAAAATGGCTGTGGTTGACATATTGACATGTGCAGTTGCACCCGCGTGCAACTTAAAGAAGGCAGCAATGGTAGTATATGTAAGCCTTATAATAAAATTTTATTGTGATTATTTTAGTTACAACTTTAAGATGTAAAACATGTAAATATTTTAATTAAAGAAAACACAACTTCAAATTACAGGTGATTTTTTTGGTTTCTTCTCGTATTTTCCGTCCTTCGGGGTATTATGTAATAAAACTTAACCAAAACGCGAAGTGTGCCCTCTCAAATAAATAAGCAACTTTCCAAACCTGTCAACAAATGACGGAGTTTTGAGGGAACAAATATAAAACACAAGGACGGTTTGTGAATCTCCTCCTTTGAAGTCGGTTAGAAATTGAATTAAATGAAAAACTAATGAATATAATTCTAGTCGTACATATTTTTTATATGGCAAGTTTTTTGACATAAAAATATGCGATGAATATTTCATATGATAGCTACAATAATAGTCGTATACTGCATATTGTTTTGTTAACTGTACCCGATATAAAGACGTTACGTTTAACAACGATGGCTCTGTAGGGTAATAATGTCAATACGCGAAACAGATTAAAAGTACTCAACTCGACACAGCGCTAACCGTATATTGTTAGGGTTATAATCTATACTGATAAATATAATTTTGGTGTTTGTTTGTAATATTAAAATAACCGCTTTTTGCTACATGCATATGAATGTATTTACGGTATATATACCAAAATAACATTTTTACATTTTTTGTCTGTCTGTCTGTTTGTTCCGGCTAATCTCTGAAACGGTTGGACTGATTTTGACGGCACCTTCACTGGCAGGTAGCTGATAATAAGGAGTAACTTAGGCTAATTTTATTTTAGAAAAATCTAAAGTTGTTTTTGTTAAATTCCACGTGAACGAAGTCGCGCGCACAGCTAGTTTGTTAATTTGGCTTGTCTGCATTACTGTATAGTATAAGGCCTATAAAGTATGTAGTGTGGTCACACAGCTCCCGTTCCCTGTAATGGTATTAAAATTTTATCTTAATGTACGATTACTTTGTATTCAACTATTTTATTTATTACCACCTGATTTCATGTTAAGGGTAACGATTGGATTCCATTAATTTAACTTACCCACAACATAAACAACATCTGTGAAGGAAATTTTGTATTTTTCTAATCGATTTACCTACTTAAGACAAATTATGCAGAATTTATTTATTCATACTTTATTATACAAATATTAACTAAAGCGGACTAAATACCTAATGATATCTTAATATTGACCAGACTCTAGACAGAGTCTTATTAAAATGCCTTGAAAAGCTTCTTAAATTACGCTTAAGGAACTCGATAAAATTCTTATAACAATTTTGTTTTGTTTGTTACTTCATAATATATCCATAACAATGAAAGATTCTTCATAATAATGAAATATTTTAGCACAGTGCTTTGTAAATATATATAAAGGAAAAATTTGTATTTTGCAGCGACTACACATTAAGGCGCTTATCAGGTACTAGCGGCCCGTCCGGACTTCGTTCGTGTTCGACAATTATTACACACAAACACTTGATATAGTCCCTATGTCTATATTGAATAATGTTCCTATCAAATGGACAAAGAATCTTTCAAATATCTGCCGTGATTCAGGAGATTACATTCCGTATATACACAAACTCACAAAATTCGCACTCTCTCTTTATAAAAATAATATAGGCATATACTAAAAGACAATTATATTGGTTTCTCACGTGAATCCGTCACGCGGATGCAGTCAAGCGGAATAATGATTTACGATCAATAGGTAGGTGGTTTATATTAAGGCATTTTTTACCGACCTCAAAAAGAAAGAAATAAATTTGATCCGTATTTTTTTACGTAAGCTAACTATTTCAGGGGCCGTTTAGTTTTTGGGTTTCAAAGTGTATATTAACAATATAGTTCTATGCAAGAAAGGCGAAATTCTGACGATATGGTCCGGTAGTACACAACGGAATAGCGGATGTCAAATCAAGTACTTTGTTCGCCACTTACTATCAGGTGGGATTGTAATAAAGCATTGACTTAACTTTTGAAACCTCTGTCCTATACAAGCATTCAATACGTTCGGTACCCACTAAAATTCGAAATCATATTTGGTATTCAGTAATTTACATTTTCATAGTCTATTTTTTAATATTAATCCCATACTGCAATTTTTAAGGCTATTACAAACAATGAGTAGACAATACTGACAGTAAGACAATACGATAAATCTTCATTTGAAAAACAAATGACAGAGCAATCAAATAGCATTGATATACAAAAGGCGTTCTTTGGTAACGAAAGTGGCCGTTTTTAAGTAAACTTTGAATAAAGGCTAGGAAAACTGATGATGGCCGGGCAAGAAATGTAGTTATGCATGTTCGTGTGGAAAGAAATTAATCGATTTTGACTTAATTATTCGTATGTCGACTTCATTCTTGTAATCTTCACTTCAGATAAGTAGTTGGTTAGTTAAATTAACTTGAGTAGTGAGTTAGTTGAGTAATTGATAAAATAGCGTCTGCAGTTTAACGACGCAACAGCTTGACGTTAACTGACAGTGAAGTTCCATGACTAACTAGTCTAGACTGCAGGGGTTATTAGCTGCAGTTTTCATTATTTTTAGCGTGAAATACAAATATTTTAATTTAGAGACTCTTTTTGATGATACGACATTCGTAAGGATTTACGAAGTCTTGTGATTCAGTTCAGGTGGAAAGCTAAACTTAGTGAACAGTTCTTTTCAACGTTATGTTTATATTGAAACGAAAATCTCAACAGATTTATACAGTATAAATAAAAATGGGATATCTATAATATCTTTAAACACATGCGTCAGATGATCCTAGTTTGAATAGTTGTATACAAGCTAACTAGCCCTCAGTGACGTGGCAGATTCGTGCCCGAGACCTGAATTTCATTTCTGTCGCAAATCAAATTTGTTTCCGCGAAGGAAACTGTCCTAAAGAAACCTAAAAGAAAATTATGCTTTTAATAGCCGGCAAACAAGCAGAGGGGCCGTCTGTTGGTACATTAGCGCTACATTGGCCAACAGTGGCACTAAAGGCATCACCGTGTTGCCTATCAACAAGAAAGCGGTGAGCCCGCAATCACTCAACTTGTCTATAGAATTTGCGTCATAATTCTCTCACGGTTCGGTTGCAAGTATCAGATTACGGGGTCGGATTTAATTAAGATTACATCGGATAATAGGGCAAGACACGTAAGCCGATAAGGGCTTGACCTTTGACACACTTTCACCCCGCTTGTCAGAGTGCAACTTTACATTGACATTATCGGTATCGTACTCTTTGGGGCATTTGGCGCATATATGGGGCAATACAACTATAGTACTTCAGGACTGCAGCGCTCAAAACTCTTTCCCCAGGAGATCGGATTACCCTTGCCTTCTGACCGATGGATATGTGTAGAGTCGGATTCGCTTGACTAGTTTCGGATCACGGAGGTCTTGAGAACAGGACTGGAATAATGAGTCCAAAACTAGCCGGTGGAATTCGACTAAACTACGACGAGAATAAGCCTTTGTATGTTTAACTAGCTGTGCCCGCTGCTTCGTCCGCGTGAAATTTAACAAAAAAGTTATTTAGATTTTATTTAATTCTTCCAAAATAAAAGCAGCCTAAGGGACTCCTTATTACATCAGCTACCTGCCAGTGAAAGTTCCGTCAAAATCGGTCCAGCCGTTTCAGAGATTAGCCGGAACAAACAGATAGAATATTTTGGTATATGTACCGTAGATAATATAAATCAACAATTTATAACAATGTAAACAGAGTATAGCGACCACTATCTGAGTTTTCTGTATCGATAGATGTGATGTGACAATTGTAACAAATCATTTAGAGCTTACGGCGTCAATACACTCAGTCCCTTCCCAGAATCCGCGTGCGGTGTCTCCGAAACACCTGACGCATATCTGACTCGTTGACCTACAATCCGACCGGGCTGTGTGACGTCATCGTGTTATTATCAAAACTATTCGCCCATTGCCACTGGCATTGAGTGTCACGTTACCTGTTGTTAAATTGACTAATGTTATCTATTTTTAATTATTTCAACAGTAAACATGACTAACAATACGTGCTTTAGAATATTTATTTTTTATTGTATTGAATATAGACCTTTTATTTGTAGTAATTATGTTACAAAAGGAATATGTAAAATCTTTGAAACATGTCAATTATAGGTTGAGTCAGGGTCGAAAGCAGCCGGATATGCTGCTTCACAGTTCGAAAAGCTACAGCTTCTGGAACACCAACGGCATTACAGAAGTGTGGCAGGTCGAAAAAGAAGCGGAAACTTGCAATTTTATTGGCTCTCTATCACTGCGCCTGAAACACGTATGAAACATTTTACGGACGATTTTAAGAAGTGGTATCTTGCCAGTCGGGAAAAATACCTTCGATGATACAAATACCATCAGGATTAAACTGGGTGGGACAGAGCCCAGCGACCATAAGATGGACTGTTCGCTATGGCAGGTGCAAAACGAGCAAGGAAGTTTTGCTTCGACTCTTTTATAGTTAATGGATGTATAGAGACGCAAGAGTCCAGGGCTGCAATATAACCAATCATGCTCACTGGAAATTTTCAAAATTATCATCAGAATTCATTTACTTAGTCGCTACAATTACTGTACTGAGATTTTAACTGGATGTTGTACATAAAAAAGGAAAAAAGTTCGCACTCAGCTAATGTCACTTTAAGTTGTTTATTGTAGTAATGCATGATATGGTGTCCGCCTTCGAATGGGAAATGGGACTGCGATTTTATACAAATTGTCACAAACGGTCACACATTAGTTGTTACCACTAAATACCATATCCCATGTCCTTTTGTTACACCCATAGAAAATAGTATCGCCCTCAATGTCCAACACAAACGGTTTCCGACTACAGGACTCACGTAGCCCGTAATAACAGCTTCTGAGATGAAGTATCGATGTTATCATAGATTCCCACAATTGTGCTACAGCACCCTATACTTACAAACGAACGCCAAGATACAATCTCTGTAAATCTCCGCAGATAATCTAACAAGACACTGACACAAGAGATAAGATTCCTCGGAGGTCGAATGTCAAAGCCGTGAGTCATTACGATGAAATTCACTACAGTTTCTTTGAGAATGCGTTGACTCACACGCACCTCTCCCTTTTTATTTTTTCTGGCTTTCCGTTACGGTACCTCTTTCTTTTACGTTACGTTCGTTACGATACACTAAATTAATAATATAAAGATATTCTTGTCTAGTTCTTGGTTTGTTTTGAGATACCTATTATTATTATTATTTTTATATAAGTTAATGCTTGACAACAATCCCACCTGATGTTAAGTGCTGATGAAGTCTAAGATGTTGAACGCATTCAACTTATAATAGCCTATTCACTCTATTTCACTATTATGTTTGTTTGTAAGGGCGTAGAAGTTTTATAATAAAATTTAATTTTATAACATCTGTTATAATTACTACCTTACATACCTTTGAATACTTACCGTTGCCCGCCTTTCGATTGTCGTGCGAGGGATTTTTTTCTTACTAATTGCGAAAAGGAGAATGTTACATATTCGTCTCATATATTTGAATGTATAAATCTTTTTGAATAACATCTTCAAATTAAGGTACATTGTACATTGCGGCTAAACTGCATATAGTAATTAATAGGTTCGACAGTCTTTACGGTTTGTTTTAAATAGCTATAAGTGCAATATACTAAGTAAATTCCAACGATTGCTCCAATAATTAATATTCTCAAAGGATTCATGCTAAAACGGTATTTGAAAAATCAAATTAATAGGTCGTTAATAAAAGTTAATGTTAGTGTCGTTTTTATAACCAATACGAACTTATCTTCGACGGATTCTAGTGAGGCAACACCAATGTTGGTAACGTGATTAAAATGAGTTATGGAAGTGAGTTACAATGGAAAAAAAAATCTTATACTTGCCGTCCCGTTTAAGTTTTTGTTACCATAATTTTAACTAATGGCTTGGAGGGATGAATAAGAAAGATTAGTTAGTTATCTACGTAATTTGAATATACTATGAGTCAACATCAGTGGACGTAATTATTTGTATTGTGTAATCACAGTGCTGACCCTCGTAAGCCATGATTGAAGCTCATAGCTAAGTAGTCATTATGTTACTAACATTTGTCATTGTGTCGATCGGTTATATACTACATTAATTATACATATATGTAACAAGTATATTTCAAACATCACATGAATAACTTTGTGTAGTGCAAACGCATATTTAAGTTTCAGAATATTTTGCGCTGTCAGAATGAATTAAAGTGCAAACTCATGGAACGAGTCCAAAGTAATTTATATCTACTAATCGTTGTAATTTTTATCAGTACCTACAAATAATGTAAGGACAAAAGAGCAAGGATCCAACACCCATTAATCTTTACTAGAAATGCCTGGACATATTTTGCATATATGGTCAGACAAGGTCAATACAAGGTCTTTCGCTGAGGCATACTTCTGACTTCGTTTTATTGAGAAAAAAAAAACAATTAGGTTGAAGTCACGACAAAAAAAAATCTACACGTTGTCTGACTTAGTTTACTTACTTTTAACTTGGTCGGAAATCCGCGTTAAAAAATGCAGGGTGATTGCGCTACACAGATAATCCATCGTGGAGATCGTGTTTAATAGCGGATCAAATCCTTCTGTCATTTAATGTTATTGTCAATACAGCATAGATAAGTTCACAACGTCGATTCAATCGAATTCACATGGTTTATTCTGACTTATACTTAAAATTATGTTTATTCATGATAATATATTGCATTAAAATGTTTGATATACGCAATGTAACAATTATTTAGTATGTCGGTTCAATTTTAAAATTGCTTAATTTATATTTTACGGTAGCCATTTATTACGGTACCAGTTCATACGGTCGATCCATATTACCTAGTATTGGGTAGTCCTCGATAGACTTGTTATTAAGCTTCGAAGTATCATACAATAGATAAGGCCCGTTTATTCCTGTTAAACTACAGACTACAGAGCAAAGTCTATGTCGATAAATGATTCCGAGCAATCACAACATTAGCAACGTATGCCATAATGAAACTTCTGTTTTGATTATGTAGAATATTAATAACGAAGTAACTTTAGTAAGGTTACTGGATTTTTTTATTTAAAATAATAATAAATGCGTATACACTTACACCCCCGCGCTTGGATTCTCCTTTCTGCGGGTGGTAAGGCTGCCACGGTCTAGATTAGAACGGGCATTAAGGGTCGATCGTAATCAAGACTAAAGAGTTTAAAAGAAATAAAGTGAAATATTTACGTAGCTGTAAAAGTTACAGTCGCGAGCACTAAGAGATCAGGCAATAGCCTGAACTATACTTAATAACCTTTTCCTGATAATCTTTAGGAACTTGACAAGACCGTGGCATTGCCATATATTATTGTGTATTGCAACGGAGGTAAAGTCAGGAAGCTTCCCTTCCCTTTAAGTTATATATATATATGTACAGCTAAATTATAATCGTAATCGATCATTCACAAAATTCCGAACTATATCCCGATTATATTCACACTTCTTCAATAGACTAAATGTCGCAGACATGGTGTGGTTATTGTGAGAATATTGTTTAAGTCCGTAGCGGGCGTGAGAAACTTGTGTATACTAAATTTAACAAGGCACACATTCCATTTCTATTTCAAAGATTTAAGTATATATTATCCTGTAAACTTAATCCCTAGAACAAAAATAAACAAAAAATAAATAATTAACAAACATTTAATAATATGATTTCCTATAAACTACGAGTGAGTTACCATTTCGGATACTGTATTTTTAAAAGTCGATTAAATGGTAAATTAACCTTTGGTAAATTAACATGAATAGGTTATAACTAACTCTGTAAAAATTTTACGTTTTCTATACAGTACATTCGGAGAAGATCAGATGATATAGGCAGACCTGATTAATGATCCTATAAAGGTAAGCCAATAACCTAATTAACTTCCATGGAGTATCGCACGCATTTCAGTTAATTGTGGAATACGTTGTTTCTAGGAGGATTCAATTAGATAGAACCTTAATGTCTCTCAAAAAGGGTGTGGTTGACAATATCCAGGAGAGTACACAGAACGAGGGAGTACAATATTTGTAATTCACTCCTCAAATTAAATAACGCCTTCAAATCCTCCAATTTTGGGTTTATGGAATTGTCTTTGAGGAGTAAAATTACTGTTTATATAATGCCATTGCATAGTTAATACCCATTACGTGATTATGTGACATTACAATTTACTTCAAAAACATTTTCTAATGAATTACATATTTATATTGCGAATTTTGAACATTTCAAAAGTTTGCAGTAACTCGCCCGCAACATTACCAGCCTTGTAATACTGATCGGAAACAGCCCCAAAATATGGCTCACAATACGTAATGAAGTAGCTTACCGGTGCCCGGCCAGCTCCAACCCTCGCGATAATGTATATTCGCCACGGGGTGGTGCACTGCATTGGGGAAATCAACCACCCGATGATACCGATTATATCAAATTCTAGACATTACACGGCTTAGTTGATGCTACAAATATAAATTTTGTTTTCATTCATACATACCCGCACAAACCGAAGAATACAGCAACGAAAATTCTTTTGATCACATGTGTATACAAAATACAAATCGTAAATGAAAAAAAAAGTTAACATAAAATTCACTAATAACACAATAAAATGAATTTAAAAATGTTTAAAAACCAAATGTCACACAGATGAACTTCTTTATAACACCAATAAAATATTTAGTTCATAACAATTAATTTTTCAACACAAAAATATACCACCATCACCCGCAAAACCCAACTAACTGACTGAATGAGATGAATGAATTAAATCAATGAACAACGAGCGAAAAGACTTACTTCAACGTCACCGGCTACCTGATTCTATATGATCACGCCATCTATTATTAAATAGCAAAAGCTAGTGGAAGAGCTGCGACAGTAGCGTTATCTATTGAAATATCGGTTAATAATAATGACATTTATAAAGTTGATATTTTTAATATTATAAACATTCACAAAATATCACTATCATGAGATCACATTACGGTATTAACCCAACATTTTTTTCAATAATATTAGGATAATAATAATGCCTCATACTTTTGTAGCAAGTTTCGTATAAAGTATCCGAATAATATGAACGCTTTTTCGCATTTCGCAGCAACTTCACTTTGGTTTATTCGAAGTTGTTGTCACTTGTGATGCCAATTTGTCATTTGCGACTACGTCAAAAATGGAGGAGGATCGTCTTTTCGATGAAACGGTCTCAATTCGGGAATCTGCTCGACCTCTTAAAAAATACGGGAGCACATGTAATCACATGAAAAGGAACGAGGAATACATAAAGCATGTTATGTCGAAGGGTGATACTCTGCAAGGAATAGCATTGAAGTATGGTGTTACCGTAAGTAGAAGACCATAGAATCTGTTGATAAATATCCCTATTTGCGGCTTGTGGGTGTTTCAAGTTCAGTATTTGGAATTTTTATTGTAGATGGAGAAGATAAGGCGAGCAAATCGGTTATTTGCTACGGATAGTTTGTTTTTACGGGAATACCTTTTGATTCCTGTGACGAAAGATTCTCCGTTTTACGAGAATGGAGAAAGAGTGACGGAGCCCCCGCCGCCTAATCACCGTGCGTCGATCGCTGGTATTCCTACGGCGGATTTTTCTCCCGGCAGCCCTGATGAGAAGAAGAGTTTTGACAATTTTCTAAACAGATTGGACTCTTCTCTCGCCAATATCAAGAAACACGTTGAAAAAAGCAAGGAAAACAGCGAGTGAGTATATTTTTAATTAACCAGAGCTATGCTGTTTCTTGATACATTTACTTCAAGTCACAAAATTATGCTTTAGTTTCTGTATTAAAGAATGTTTCTCTTTGTTTCTGCCTATTTACATTATTACAATATTGTTATTATCAACTCTGGCCTCATATTAATATAATTAGTAAAAAGTTCAAATAATCCAAATCAAGAAGGTTAATTCGTTAAATCAATGAATAAATGTCCTGAATTCAATTGCAAACCTAATACATACTACATTAGTAGTTATGTTACATAATGCTATTGGTATTATGATGAATTCACTTTTTTAACATGTGGTTTTATATGCATTTCTTTTGCCAAGGTTGTTTTATAAAGGATTATAAGAATAGGTGAACCATTATTATAGATAACAGATGAATTCTTCAACTCAGAATGATGAATTCATAATCTACATTTACATCACTTAATATTCCTTGATTAAATCTGAGGATTTAACAAAAAACATGCTAGGATAGGCATTTGTTTGCTATTAGTGATAAACACATTGTTGGACTTTTCAGAGCAAGAAAACAAAAATGACTTTAAGAAACGAACTTCAATTTTTTTTACATCAATATAACTTCTGACTATACGATAAGAGGGTACATAGTTTAACTTAAAATGAAATATGTAATGTTTAGAGATAACTTTGTTGACAGAGTCTCTGATAGTGGATATGTATTTAAATGCAAATGTTTACACAAACATGAATAGAATTTTCTAGAAGATGAACATTGAGTGCCTAATCAAATAATTTTATAAGATAAAAATACTTTCTAAAATGATAATAGTTGTTATTTTAAAGATAATACTCATAATTTTATAAAACCAGGTTTCTGAACTGGGGCTAATTAACCTTGCAGTGGTACAACAGACAACTAATTTATTGTAGACAAGGATATTAATTCAAAGTATAGATTTCACACAATGTCATCTCTGTTCTAGGATTCTTTGTATTGCAGGTGGCACAACCATCACAAATATGACATAATATCCATGACCATAACAAATATGACATACATGACCATGACAAATAAATATTTAACGCATAAATGTCAGAACCGGCTGGGAATTTAACATGGGATC
>DWPT01001647.1:0-18077 GCA_018251895.1 Agathymus mariae mariae
AATATAATCTTTACGCAAAGCCCTACCACCAAGCAGGCTGGCTTCTGTCGCCTCTTACGACACCCTGTTTTGCCAGCTTGGGATTGATGGGGAGGGTACATCTGTCTGAACGGCACAGGTTGAATTTGACTTACGGACTTGTCACTAAGCAATAAATTACGGATGTTAAGCGTTGTTAAGCGTTAATTACACGACTCTGATTTATATTTGTTATGTTGTAATGAGATATAATTTCATACATTTTACATGTCGTTGGTAAATCTATTTTAATATTTATTTACTTCATAAATGTAGCCTTTAGAAGTTCATGTTCTAATTGTAATTAATATTTACATTTTTAATTTTGAATAACATAAGTTTTTTTTATTTTTCGTTGTTGTGTGCCAAATGCCGAATATCGACACATTTCTTACGAATGTAAGGTGAACTAATTTTCGCTAAGGGCCGGTATTTCGCTTCCGTTTCGCATTTTAAGCGTGTCTTGCAATGTGCTAAATACATTAATAGAAAAAATAATGTATAACTATATATTTATATTTATTAATGGCATAATATACTAGACTACATACACACACAATCATCTTTACTACAATTATGTAAATTTAACATGATATTTAAATATCTGTATTTTATTGCATGACACTTTATAACTAATGTATTCTCGTTATAAACGTGTCGTTTGCTTGCAGATGATGAAGGCTACTTAATGATGAATCGTTCAAATGTTAAGTTCAGTCCTCGCCCTCCGAACGCCACATCTGAGGCGACCGTTCACGGCTCCGAATCGACACCGATGCTCACCTTGAACAATTTGCCTACAAGAAGCGGCTCAGAATCCGATTACGACGGTAGCTCTTCGCCCTACCTCAAAATGTGCCCTCGAATCGTCGAAGAAGCCGACGAGGTCTTCGAAACGAAGCAGAACAACATTAAAAATACACAAAACACCGCGATATCGAACCCGACGTACACAACGTTCGACGTGGATCTCGAAAAGAAACCCAACAATATTTCCAGTAACTACATCAATGTCAACGTACCTAATGGTCTAGTCAATTAGATTACCTTTACGCACAACGAACTGTCATTCGCTGCCGTGGGCTACTTGTCTATTTGTCTATCGAATAGTTTTATGCGGCTTCTCTTGATCTCTATTTAAGGATTTTGTAATATCTTTACAAACAATCTCAAATTTTCCAAAAGTTCTAACTTAAGTATTATGTGATTTTAATGTCCTATATCTATTGCCTATCTGATTTCTCATCTTCTTTGTGGTCTATGTGCTTCGTCTATTGTGTGCATGCTGATAAGTCGTTAGTTTTAATTGTTATTTTGCAAAAGATTTATGTTGATGTGATTATAACATATAAGTGAAAATTACGAAACTTAGGTATTAAACGTATATTAGTCATTATTATAAAATTTTAATAAACCCACCATTTTTATATCGTATTATTTCTTTATCATTCCTAAGTTCACTAAAAGTTCTCTGGTTACGAATTAGTGTTAATTTTCATACGTATCTATTTGGATGAAGACTTGAATAAATATATAATTATTTTTAAACAATTTGTCCACCTGTTAACTTAACTCAGGTAAGTTGTAATAGATGATCGTCGAGTGCAAAATATATTTTCATATAATGTATACTGTAATTTCTATTAGTCGTACTTATTTATGATGATTTTTTATTTCTACATACCAATATACCAAACAAAATACCTAAGAAGTATTTTTATTATGTGTTAAAATAGTACTATATTTAAATTCCGTATTCGAAAGATATTACCCATTATGAACATACAAACAGTTATTCTACTGATTATAAAATTGATATTTGAACCATAAAACAGGGTATCCCAAATATCATGAAAATATTACAGAAACATGTTCAATTTTATTTAGTTATTATTTTTAGGATAAACGCAAATTGTGGTCACTAAGGTTAATAGTACAAAAGATATATTTGGTTATGGATTTATAATTAGAGTTTATTTTCAGACCAAGTTTGTCATATGAATAGCCAAAAAGGCATGAAATCATAATATGTAATTATAAAAATTATACGTGGTGTCAGCGTATTATTATTAAAAATATTTATGCATGTTTAATAAAATATTTATTATAATTATGTAACCGTTGTAATTATTTGTAATTAATGTGACCTGTGCTATAATTGTTTTGTTGTCTGCATAAAAATATGATTATATACTTTAGTTTTGTATACTTATAATATTTGAAGAATCATCATAGATCATGAGATTAAATAAATGTGATATTACGGAAAATATTCTCGGGTTTATTTTCTGGCGCCAGCTTATCTCGACATCTTATCTTTAACGCGTTTTTTCGAGCCTGATTCTGAAATTAAATGTTGGTCTAATTTATGTCACCGAAACAAATTAAACGAGGTTTAGACGGTAACGTAATGTAAGGAAACAACAATATAGTAGTTGTGGTATATACCACCAGGGGGGCCGTTTACTTGCATGGATTTAAATGAATCGTCAAACTTAAGCCAATCGCTCTTGCTCGAGGTGCAGTCTGCCGAACAACGGATGAGCCGAAGGCGCCACGTCCTATAGGCGGGTCTATACCTCCCATGGTAGGTTGTCGGGATCTGACCGACTAGCTTATATCCTTCGTGCACGATGACATTCGCTAAGCTTTATTTCTACCGAGTAATTTCGCTAATGATGTTTGAGTATTTTTTACCATTAGATGGAGACATTATTTCGGATAGACTAAGGATACATATATATAATTAGTATTATTACATATATCGGCGTAAGGAAATTCTCCTCGTCATCAGTGGTTACGTGTTTAGTGGACGTCATTGAGGTTTTATGCGAGCACAAAACGAAGTGTTCAGTGGCGCACTTATTTAATTATATTTTATATTTTATGAGCAGCGGGTTCGCGACACCAGTGTTACTCCATCGAAAGCCAAACTCAAAACCACCTTCATCAACTCATTCAATAAGACATCTCAGTCCCACTATGTGCTGGAAGTTAAGATGGAGCCTCGACCCCGCTCGAGGCTTCCCTATAATCTGATTGAACGTTAAATAATACAATAACTTTAAATAAATTAATAACTTTTTGCAAGCTATTAAAATACAATAAATTGACTTAAATTAGGATATAATAAATGATTTTAGTAAACACATGCACTTACTCCGAACTAATTAACACTTAAAGCCTTAAGCCTTAACACTTAAGCCTACTTGTTCCACAAATTAATTAGGATTTTTTAAAATATAAAGATATAGCAAATTAGGTGATGTTAAACAAAGAATTGACAAATTAAACTTATATAAACAATTGATATCGCATCGTATAACCAGCTATCAACTCGGTTTCCTTCCAGTACCTCCGACATATATATATATATATATATACACACACACACGTGTATATATACATATATAACTGCACAGTTTAAAATATATTCTTCATTCCTAAAACATACACACCACAAATCTATCACGGATCAGCCAGCTGTAACTGACTTGAAAATATTTTGTTTTGTTCGACAGTATTATGGCTAGAAATTAAATCTAATGTACAATCTAGGTGTCAATAATTTAAAAAAAATGCACGGATTTTCTCATACTGTAGTTACCAGTATACGTCGATAAGGAGGTTGAGTATCAGGTAATCACGAAAAACTTGTAAAGCTCTTGCTGGAGATACAATTGTATCACGTTCAGTTAATAATTTTTAATGTTAGAAGCACGTCTGTGATAAATTTCAAGCAATATTGTAATATGGTAATGACTGTCATATATCTTGATTAAAATGGCTTACTTACGTAGCAAAAATAAATAAATATACGCTCAAATACTTATGACATATCCCCGCAACAGGATTCCCTGGGTAGCGGTCGGCAAGGCCATTTACCATTAAAACATTTCTAACAATCACAACGAACGGATGAGCGATATGAGAAAAATCTACCTTAGGCGGTTAAGCCCACGAGCCTTCATTTTGCAGCCAGTATTACTAACCAATTCACCTACAGGGTTGTTACAAATAATTAAAAATATTTTTGAAAAATGAACAGCAAAAAGAGTTAGACGGGCACAGAACTAAAAAGAAAACGAACCACGTTTAAATAGAATGAAACGTTTATTTCAGATTTACAACAAGAATTGGTAGGTAAATTAGTGGATTTGTCAAAACACCAACCAGAAACACGAGGCGAGCGACAGTTGAGTAATGAGTTTATGAAACGTAACTTGTAAAATTTGTGTTAACGCTTGTTCTGACTTGATACAAATATGAAATCACGAAGCCGCATAAATCCAATCCTGTTTGTATGTCACGATGATTCTTGGGTCTGGATCTCATTCAAAACTTGTTCAATCTGCTCTGATGCGAGTGAAACACGATCGAATAAGTTTTGTTTGGTTGTCTAACTAAAAATGCCTCTCACAATCGTGATTACAATTCTCTCTTAATTCTGTACCCTGTTTTAGTTAGACAGTGTTTTAGTTGTATTAGGGCAAGTGCCCTCGCTTCGCTTCAGAAAAACTACCTTACGCTGCATTTTTCTTGTTCTGTGAATTAGAAATACATATTAATTCATAACTTTTTTATTTATGGCCTGATTGCAATGAAAAAATCTTTAAGTTTTAAGTGACGCTTACTGCAATACATTAATGAAAACCAGAACGAATTTCGTTCGGGTAAGCCGTTTCTGAGATAAGCGGGAACAAACGCACAGATAAACAAACAAAAATTCTAACAACTATTGTCTTGGGTTAAATTGCGTCAAAAAAGGCCCCTAATAATGTTTTTTCTCATATATCGTTCATGTACAGAAAGGGATCAGCTAGAATTTTATTATTAGTATAGATTATCTTGCATTGATATATTTATTACTATGTTACTTATTTATTCGCTATTAAATTGAATAGTGGTCTACTGCAGAATACATCTCTCTCCTCGTAACCAACGAGTTCATGAGCATACTCCGTCATGCAAGGCGGATTGCTGAACAGCTCAGAGGCTAACCCAAAACTTGAAAGTTCGGAAATTGATTAATAAGTGCTGTCTGACGACAATAAGAGAGACCAACGGATAAACGAGCTTTCTAGCACGAAAAGTCTTAAAATTGTCACCAGTGGTTGTTCAATTTTAGCAAATTAAATGTTTATTTACTTACATCTTTCAAAGCTTCTACAAATCCTAGTGGAATGTCAATTAACAAGCTATTTAGTACTCGCCCATGCACTAGAACTCATTAGGTCGTCTTGTGGAAAACTTGAGTAATACACGTTCAAGTAAAACTTCAAACAAAGTAACATGATAGAATCAAATTTGTAGCTGCAGGAGCGGGAGCACACCTTCCTCACTTTCTCATTTTGATTGGATCACACATAACACAACTTTGTTGTCTACTTATTTGGATATTCGTTATTTGTTAATAGTTGTAACAATGTAAGTGCACTAATCGTAATTCAGACTGGTAATAGAATGAGATTGTATGTATAAAGTAAGTCATAGTTTGTTATCATCGTCAGAAATATGTGGTATGTCAGTGATGCGGCCGCAGGCGCGACCAGTTCAGCAGTGCCACCAGTCCGCTGTAACACGTAATCTATCGTTAGTCTATTTAGTAGATCTAATAAGTATAATAAAACGAAACATTATAGCGATTGTGTATGTTTTTTTTACATAGAAAAAGTTAATACTTGAGAACAATGTATGTATGTCGCATTATCTGTCTGGCGGCATACTCAAAAATTAGTCTTAAACATGACTTTGCTATTATAAAGAGATTTTTTTTTACCATTTGAAAGTACATTACTCCACATAAACTAATGGTATATATCAAGGCTATATATCAAGTGTATGTGTATAATATTCAATTATTAAAAACGAACGAAGTTGGGATGAGCCGGTACTAAATAATAAATTGGCTAATTGTTGCATGCATAGCCACGTTTATATCCCACTTTATTTTTATTTAATCATATTTTTGATTATCATGGATAAGCTTAAAGTAAACAGACTATCTCTATTATCTTAAGTTTTCTATTAAAGACAAGAACATAGCTTGGATACTTACTCCACTTGGCCTTCTCTCACGCATTACTACTAGAATGAGCATTTAAAATTATAACACTTTCAGGGTTACGCTTGCCATGTTACAACTGTGAATCTGTACAGTTTGGTCTGTAAATGCTCGCGTTAACATGGACGTTTATATTGTCTACGAGTTATTCACGGTTAAACGGTTATATATTGTAAGGCAAATATGGTATGTGTACATGGATCGTACTGCAATATCAGGCAGGTATGTTTCCCACACTCAAAGACGGAGGGATGAAGTAGCTCCAGATTCATCCCTGTAGATGAGCTAACGGCGTCGGGACCACGGAAGAATGCGAGAGTATACCCGCAAACCCAACAACGGGTGCTCAGAGGAACACTATACGGTTTTAGCCGGTGGGAGTTCGGCATAGTCTGCTAGTCGCCCCCGCGACGAAGGGGAACCCATGAGGGTATCCCCACCTAAGAAAAAAGTGTGTTTCTCAGACGCAAATGTTGAGTGGCAAATGGTAACTTTTTGTGTTGATTGCGAGTGCATTATCGAATGCAACTTTTAGATTCTTGTTCGTACCGGTACATTTTGTGGAAGTTAGCTATATTTGTAAATTAATTGTTACAGAACTTTTTTTTTTCATTCATGTATGTACTGCAATCTGGAGATGGAATAAATATATTTTTCTTCCTTTCTGCTAATTTTAAAAGTTTATTGTTGTGTTTAATAAAATAAGTAAAAAAATAGGCTTTATTGTTAAGAAATATAATAATGATCCAGCTAATGTACTAAAAGTTAAAAAAAATATTACAAGGTACCAATTATCACAAGACTCCCATCAATCTAGGCAATTGATCAGTTTAATTTATTATCATCAAGCCCCTTATTCCGTTTAGTTTTGTTTTATCTGTTCCAGTAACAAAACTACATGAAATATATGTTAAAAAAATTAATGTAAGTAGGGTTTGTAATCAACATAGAAGTCAAAACATATTCTTTTGAAATATGCTTGTGATTGAGATTGTGTGAACACATTTGGATGATACTTCGCAGCTTAGTAACTTATATTATGAGTCATAATCTAGGCTATATTACATCCCGGGAAATGGTCACGTTTCCGCAGGATAGGAAATAAAATGTTAATAAAGACATTCTATTAGAAGGCAGTCAATAACAAATTTGACTTCTTCACTGCAGTTATTGTTGTAAATTAATATCTCTAATTTGTGAATCTGTGGAACGAGTAACAAAGCTCTAATAATCACTTCGACTTATTAGACTTCATTGCTAACTAGTCAAAACATAACATTGTAGTTCTTTATGTGTGTATAAGTCTGTGTTTAGTAGTAAGGGAAATTTTATTTTTCACTTTTAATGTCTGCTATTACAGGTCGCTTTCTTCAATGCAGTAAAGTTACATTTCATTTAAAATTAATTAATGAAGGTTAACGAGTAATATTAATTATTAATATTGCAAACTACTTTAAGTAGTAATAAAATATATCCCACATTTAATGTGTTTCATTGATTATGACCATTGTCCGTGTCAGTAGCGTTTCCGCCAGCGGAATAGTTTTGACCACTGAGACGACTAGCAGATGTGACTGTTGACATCACCACACATAATTATACGGCATATATAAATGCTATTAGTGGTATTGACGAACACAAATATTCACTACAATATTCTATCATCATCATAAGACTTTCTTTCGTACCTTCTTCTAATTTCCTGGCCGACAACGCATTAGCAATACCTTTGGTCTTGCTGAGTCCATGGGCGACGATGACCACTTACCATCAGGTGGCTCGTTTGCTCGTTTGTCGGCTATTTGTAATATTAAAAAAAAAAAACAGCAATCATGACTCAAATTGTATTTACGTATGTATCTAATCTGTAATGCAGATTCTCTATGGTCATAGTAAATTCACTGCAAACAACGAAATTTCCCTACTAAAATATAGAGTTATTAGTAAAAAAATAATAGTGCAAATGTAAATAAATCAAATATAATACCATAACAAGTTACATTGGAAGTTTGCCAAATGAATCTCAGATATCATCTACACTTATTCAGTGCTCAAGTTAAGTTCCAAATATACCGCCAGTTAAAATACCAAAGACGTCGTTAATTACTTTTACTGCCTGAAAGAACATAAAAATAATTACGTAAATACGAAACAGAGCTTTAGCTATACTACAGTTCTATAGAATACATTAAACAGAAAAATATTGTATACATAAATTACTTGATATTTTTATGGTAAAAGCCATTAACGAGGCTTCAGTCCTTAGTTTTATAGAACAGAACTCGTTAGTTGCCATAGATATTCAATAGCGACATTGACATAGATAATCTACTCTTATAGCTACATATAATAGATTATCTCACATCCTCGCACTGGAATTTCCAGCATTGCGGATGCCACGGACATCATAAACCCATGTCTCGAGAGCAAATATTTCTCTGTCACATAAATTTTTACCTTTCCGCCAG
The DNA here is from genome assembly GCA_018251895.1 of Agathymus mariae mariae. NCBI lineage: Eukaryota > Metazoa > Arthropoda > Insecta > Lepidoptera > Hesperiidae > Agathymus > Agathymus mariae. The sequence goes on from DWPT01001647.1 coordinate 8,551, forward strand.
CAACGCGACACCTCGCTCGGCGGGCGGAGTCACTGCCGATTGTTGTCAATTGATATAAAATACAATAAGCGGATGGGTCGTCTGTCAGCCAGTGGGCACCACTGTCAATGTTATGGGACCGATAAAGAAGATACACTAGTTCTCCAACTTTACAACCGAAATGCTTTAAAACATTCATACAACAAATAAACTTATACTATTACTCACGTCCCCAGCCGTATTAATTATGCCGTTTGTCATATCTTTGATAATAGTGCCGCCAAGCTGTTAAACAAACAGATGAGTAAGTACCAAGATTAAGATAATTCCCTAAATAATCTAATGTAAGTATAATCATTCACTTCATCACTTATTTTTATTATCTTGGATGGTGTTATTATTAACAGCTTTGTTGTTACTTATTTTAAACAAATTAACGACAACAATCCAACCTGATAATATGTGGTGATGCTAAGTATATTATATATATGTTGTGCAAATTATTTAGCAAGCGAAACCTACACGTTATGTTTAAATAAAATGAATAATAAAATTTATTGCACGCGACTTTACCCTTAATGATTCACTGCAGGACTCTTTCCTTTCCTCGTAATTGAGGGTTGAGGGATCAAAGGCGAGCCCACGCGTCCATATGACTCAACGACGGCTGTATAATATATAAATGTTGACTAACAGCCGTCTCTTATCTTGCTTAATTCGATTGACAAGCCCTGGACATATTATGAGGAATTCGTTTCATGTTACATATAGAATATATTTATCGACAAATTAGTTCGGTAAATAAAATTCAATCACCAACTTCCTGAATTACTATGATAGGAAAAAAGTTTAAAAAATATATTATAATGTATATGGCTTACTCCTTTCTGAGGGCTAGCTTGGGTCGGCGTTGTGGCGGAATGTGCGGGGGCGGTAGAGTTGTCTGTCGCATTTTGAGACCGCGTTGTTTCAACAATCAAAATTAACAGTATTAAAGACACTGCCTTGCACACTGCCATGCTAATGAAATATAGAATATCTTACAAGTATTCCTTACTTATATAGACAGAATTATAATTAGTGGAACAATTGTATTTGTCAGGTGCACTGCAGTATTGTTAACATAAAAAGATTTTTATGGGTGCTACATTAGCAGCAATGTATTAACATTGGTACTTGTTTTATCTCAAATGATGGTTTGCATTCTTATTATCTACTATACTGGATGGTACGTGCCTACTTCGTGGAACGTAAGAATTTAATACTATATTTTATAATAACGTCTCGTGGCCTGACTGACTACAGTTGAAAAATTTCATAAATTTTATTTTATTATATAATATATATGTATTTGTCTCATATTATACATCAAATTACCACAGTATTTCAAATCCTAGATAGGCGGTGCATTTGTATATATGTGCTGAATATATGGTAAAAACAAATACCGTGCCTGGGTGGGAATGTTGATATACAATCTCTCACAAGCATTATATACTCGCTGTATTGCTTTATACGCACGCATTGAGGATTAAAGTTCGTAGCCCGGTAAAACCATTTGCGTAATTGAATTTCAACAAAACCAAAGATGTGTACGATGGAAGATTTTTAGTCTGTTAAGGTAATTTCTCATAAACACTTTGTTCAGTTACAATTTAATATGAATAATAACAGTAAGTGTTTACACAAACCCGCGCTAATATTCCCGTTGTTGCGCGCGTACTCTATGCACGTATTCTAATATAATATCACAAATACCCGTAATCCGAAAATAGAGATTATCCGTTACATAAATGTCACACACACACATATCGCGACTTTACCAACTGGGCTACTGGTTCAACAAAATTTATTGTATTTTAACAGTCAAATTTGGCTATTAGTGTCCTTTTGTCCTTACCAATCTTTGAAAGAAAATGCCTTTATTTTTTGTAATCGCTTAATGTGTGTGCGTTTATTATTAATTTTATCACCCGTATATAAAATTACTACGATATAATGTGGGTAGGATGGTTTAAGAGAAATAAAGTCGTTCTTAGCCACTTAGTATGTAGGTAACATTCGCAAAGCTTAGTGCCATTTACAAAAGTCTATGCGCCTCATACAAGATCGTGAGTACTGATGTGAATGTCGTTAGATTATTTAAATAATTCTGCAAGTACCTTAAATTTGCCTTCGTCACCAACCACGATGACTCCAACGTCTCAAAATATTTTTTTATCCACACAAAGGTATTATGTCAACGTGCATTAATCATTAGCTCCAGTCTGCTTTTCTAACAGTAACAACTCATTTGCGGCTCAAAGAGGATGGTTTTCTCCTTGTTACTGTGAGAACGTGAACTACACGCTGCTGCTCCTGTTCCCAGTTATTGGAGTGACAATGTCAGTGGTATCAGTACATGATCAGTGACACTGAGTATATTATTATTTTGCTAACCCAACATCTTCGTATTAACGATCTCTAACAAATCGTAATAATTAGAGATGATAACTTAATATGCCTTTTGAAGCCAACAAGCGGTGGTGAAATAAAAAACGAAATGCTGTTTTGACAACACTTTGTTAAATATAAAAAAAAAAAAATTATCGGCATCCGTTTTCAACTTGAAAGCAATCCATTAAACAGATCATAAGTTGCTGTCGCCTTCTGCGGTAAGACAAATTTATGTGATATTTATAAAGTATATTAATGGAGAAAATAATTGATATTCCTTTATAAACTTACATCCTTACAAGCTTTCGCGATCGCTGTTGGCAGATCAAACATTAAATGTTTGAACATTATAGAGCCGAAAACGAAATGATAAGTTAAAAAAAATATTAACACGTAAAAGATATGCTGGTAAAAGGTTTATGAATATCTAAAAATATTGACTACTGCGTATCCGTCAAAATTGGTAACAGTTCAACAGAGTCTTTAACCCAAAGACTTTACGTTGCTTTCTTTTGTCCTATAACTAGTAAATGGAAGGAAAGATCTCTCACATTTGTAATCTTTTAAAGTGGTTAAACGTAACCCAATACATTTAAAAGGATCTTATAAAATCTTTCTTTGTTTTCGTAATATTTGTTTATAGTGTGTGTGATTTAAAACAGTTGGATAAAAACAGCTTTCAGGTTAGGTTTCGCTTAACCTCTACATCGTTTTACACATCACCGGCTAGTTTATTTTTAAGTTCCATACGTATGCTATAATTTAACACTTCTGAATTTTCACATTTCTGAATTTTTCTAAATTGGCACAAGATTTAACTTGCTCATGTATTATAACACGCCTCCGTACTCTCCGTTAATACCTAGAGTAATTGCAGTGTACGATTTGTGCGTAGGTCAGAGTAAGAGTAGTTTGTTAGTACCTACGTTTTCAACAGGTTTTGGTTGTGTCGCATCGGCGTTTGGCGTAGTGCTCGCGTCCGGAGCCGGGGTTGTAGCATTGTCTGCAGATAATGCTATCATTGCGACCATCAAAACTAGGAATATTTGTACGTAGAATCGCATTATGTTTTTCTTGTAAACTCAATAGGTCCTACTCGTACAATACAATAGTCACAATATAAACTTATCATTATGCCGACATTTATCTAACTTAAATAGATAAGCTTCGATAACCGGAACGGCGTTTTTGTCATGAGCACAGTGGTTTTGACGTGTAGAACCACTTAATGAGGAATTCCTAACGAGTGAAATAACAGTGACATGTTTGATTGGTTTAATTTCTAACTTACAAATGTCCAACTTTGGATCAAGGTCGGACTGGCATAGATTACCCACCTTATATGACCATTAAAGAGATAAATAATTTTATTTCATTACATTTATAAACATACCATCAATTTGATCACGTATGTGATGTACGTATTAGTGTATAATAAATAGTAATAATAAAGAAAAATACAAGTTCACAAATACAAAATAAGACAAAATTAAATAAGATTCCAATACACAGACGAATGAAATATCTTAATGTTGTGTGTAATAATGTAATGCACCTAAATCAATGGAGAAAGTAGGTGTCTCAATAGTAGAGGAATCCAATTGAGCTGGATATATGAACTGAACAGAACTGAACTGAACAACAGTCAGTTCTAGATTGAATAATTTCCTGATTGATCGCAGTTGGGCCTCGGGTCCAAGTCAACCCTCCCTTCTCGTGGTACACCTGGTTGACGAACTGGTCATGTCAAAACGACGGTACTCGTGAATAGTTTTTTTAATTCTTTACTTTCCAGATTAAATAAATCATTTATTTAATCAACTCCCTCGTTTACTTCTTGACCGCTGATTATGCCTTGCCCTTGGGCGGACCATCACATGATTAGTCTACGCGTTTGTTGGTTATTTACATCGAGAATCAAGTGTTTTGCTATTCATGAACGATTATAACTTTTTCTAGTACTCCCACAAACCTAACATGGTCAGATTAGTACCACTATTTAGTGCGTTGAAACGCCTCTTTTATACTTTTATTGTTTCATTTTAATAATAACTTTAAAAATTAAAATATAATTGCTTGAAGTAACTTGTCTTATCCACTGAAGGTGTCCCCATAATTAACAGAAAACAAGTTTAAGCCAATTAGAAAAAGTTTTATGCCCATCGTGTTAAAGATGAAAACAATGTGGCTCCGGACACGTCATTCGCATAGAGCCAGCCAAACGATGTCTATTTCACTCTTTATAGTAGTGTTACCAGGGTAAACTTAGTAGTATACAGGTACGGGAAGGATAACAATGATTCAATAAATATTTTTTTTATATCCACATCTTTATTTCGTTAAATACAATTTTGAGCGCATTCAAGTGAAAATGCCTTAATGTTAAAATCCAAAAAATCCGGCAAATAGTTTACAGGTAGCTACAACTGGTGCTACTATTGCTTTTCCAAGTGCGGTCACAATGTTCTGTAAAACAGAAAAACAATTTTTCATTAAGTAATTCATTTAAAGTTAATTTTAGACCTATTTTATAGTATTAATCTCTGCATCTCTTTCTCGCTTTCCAATTCATAATTAATATTGTTTCTATTTCCATGATCGATAAGTACATAGCTCAGACCATTGACTACGTATGTAACTAACATTCTTGTTTATTAAATGCTCGCCTACTTTACTTAAGTAATCTAATAATCTCTTTTAAGTCATCCTCGAAGTATGCGTTCATAGGCGTGTAAATCTTTGTGTACGGAAAGTTGGTGTCATAACGAATTATACGTAAGCAAATTTCCCCCCTGAAACATAATACAGGTGTCCTCTATCATCGTGCACTATAATGATCCCGCTGATGAGTTAAAGTCAACTGAATATACAAGAAGCGCTTATTGTCGACAGGTTGTCAATTATAAGTGATGGATTGAATCAGCTGAACAGTTCATTTGGGTAGGTGATCGCTACCGCCAGTGAACTGAAAACCAGAATAAAAAGTTTCCGTGCTTCTGAGAATCCATAGATAATGGTACGTAAGCCATTGGAGAAGGGTTTGGGTGACATATGAACATCTGATACGCGGGTCACTAATGAGCTAACACCACATTTGAGTTATATTAGATTTAAAATTTGAATTATGATTAAAACTTACTTCTTTGGGTTGCGGTGCCGGTGTTTTGGATGCAGGAGCCGGTGTCGTTGAGTTATCATCAGCACAAAGCACAGCCGCGATCAGCACCAAAGCTATCAACACCCGAAACTTCAATTGCGCCATCTTTCTTTGTAAAATCCCAGCTTCCTTGAACTCAATATCCTTATATACTAACTAACTAACAACCAAAACCAACGCATTGTTTGAAAATATTGACGCAAAAGCAAAGAAAACAAATATAACAAAATACGTTCATATTCTAATGAGATGATAATATATTTCGGCATTCAAAGAACGGCTTCGCTCGATGTGGTGAATATTCATTGTTTGGTCAGCGAGAAATTAAGCGTTCTTAAATTAGAGGACGATGCATAATGAGTGTTGGTTACTTACGTATCTTCTAATTTACACAATAATACCTCATTTACACAAATATCGAGATAATTTTTCGTTAATTTTGTACCTGCGGGTTTCATCTATAAATAATTTATATTCTACCGTGTTTCAAGTTTCAGTATCTTTAGGGTGAGTACATTGCAAAGAGTAAATAATAGGCTTCAATGTATATAAAATGGGATTTTCAAATAAAGGTATGCATTGAGAGTTTGAATGTCGCCCTAGGCAGTTACGTACACAGAAGAAGCGAACACATATTAGCTTCGCCGATACGTTTGAATGCGTATTAAGCTCTATATGTATTTTACAACACTCAATAATTCTTACAGGAAATTTCGTGAATGAATCGCGATGAACTATATACCTACATGCATGGCAATGCTTCAAAATGCGTTAATGAGAAAATTGATGGAAATAATTCTGATTTTAACAAAGCGACGAGTAACATCTCGTTCACGTGGGCGAGCAGCTTTATGTATTTCACGTGAGAACCGACGGGCAAACGCTGAACGTGCACAGAATCGACACAGTTGCCTTTCAACGATGTTGGATAACGTAATCATCTCTTGTATGACCTATGTATCTAAAACATTAAAAACTAGATACTTGTCGAAACATGTATTTCGTTGCATCTCAAATATTAAAGTTACAACATACATACAAGTATTAGAATTGCTTCAATTTAATATTCTAACATACACCGTGTTTGAATAAGAAATGTTGTTATATTTCTGCCAAAAACTTAAAGCGAATCAGCTAAGGAAACAGCGGCAGTGTATAAAGAAAATAACAAACAGATGGATATTGAAAGTTTTCGCCTATTAATCACTTGGCTCTGAGCGGTGAACAACATTTTTCGATCGCACTTATTGAAACTGCAGCCAGTAGCATCTATTGGAATTAAATACATCATTATTGGACGCTGTGAATATGACTTAGAATCTTTGAATCTACCATTAAAATCGAATGTGCCATAAACTGCACGTAAGTAGTTTCCTTTAATGTAAGTGAAATAAGGAATAAGATTTCCGTACACAAAACACTAACTTAACATTTGAGTTACTGCTGGGTAAGCTGAAAATAAACTGTAGCGGTGATGTGGTCACGTAAAATGTAAAATCTGACCACACAAAACTTATGATAATTATACGTTTAATATTTTATTTACAATATTAAAAAAGCAAAAAAAAAATGTGATGTACCCGGAATAAGTACAAGGTAAATAAAGCACGATATATCAGATCGGGCAGTTCTTTCTTATGGAGTGTAATTTATTTCAAATTTTATTATTTTGGACTGACTATTATTACCAATAAATATAAAAACATGTAAATCCATTCAACGACGATCCGTTCTAACTGTTAGGATTGGATGACGAATCTGATGGTAACAGAGGTACTAATTAATTGGATGGTGGTATTAACAAGTGCTTTAAACAATTTAATCTAAACACTGCTCCATGGTAGAAACTGGTGATCGATCCAATAGTTCCACTATTTGTGTATTTATTCTATAATAACAATCTATTATAATAGGAATTTACTAATGGCGGATTTAATGCTTAGCAGCATTTTCTACCAGTCAAACTATGGGTGTGGGCAGATCGGAAGAGTCCCTTGTAAAGGTGGATACAGAAATAAATAATGACTCGAGCACGATCATTTAACTGTTACATAAATTTCAGCCCCGGCCGGAAATCGAACACGAAACCTTTCGCTTGGCAGGCAGGGCCACTAACAACTGTACTAAGGAATCCTCAATAAATAAGAACAGTATATATATATATTCACATCAAAACTGTGAAATACATATTATACAATACGTTATAACACTGAAATGTTGAATAACCAACAAAATCTCTCTTTGTAATAAATAGCCTTGATAGGTCTAATTTATATTCGATTTGAAAACAAGTTTTAAAATTAATCGTTAGTCTTATTTAAGCCTATTTAATTTATTTTATTTAATTCCTATCAATGATTTTATAGAGAAAATAAAGTCTTATTTTATAAATGTTTTAAAACTCGAGCGGAAACCTGTATTTATCGAGTGTTGCTCACATTTCCCTGCTCCACTTTATTTTATAAATGGTTAAGAAAGGAACCAAGAAAGCATCTTCACTCGTTGCGTTGCATTTTGAGTTTGTAACAGTAATCGACTTTGTTATGTACAGACAAATCCGCTTTGATATATCCTGCGTAGGTATTTCAAGAACCAATATCGCGACCGTACCTACATATTTCCGATAGCGCAATGAAAACGGAGTATTAAAATGTTAATAAGAAATGGGTTGTAAATTTAGTTATTTGCATAAAATTTTGTTACTCTATTTTCAAAATAAATAAATCTAAAACTTTAAAATAAATATTCAATATTATGTGATACCTCAACATAATTAACTGTTCTTAGAATAATTGTACCTATGTTTGTCCGCCTGCGTCCGGTAAAGATTTGACTTAAAAATCGCAGTATGCATTCTGTTAAAATTTTCAGGGGGTCAGACTTCATCATGCTATATCAAGTTACGAGATTACCAGCCTTAAAGTTTTCACTAACGGTGCCACTTAAGAGGACTTTCTTCATTAGGCTAAGCAAAACACATTGGACTTTATTATGCGTTGGACGTGTGAGATAGCGCCAATTTCGTTGATCTATCAGTGACCCTCAGTGACCGTCAAGGTCTCAGAAATTGATATTAACCCCAATCACCTTTTTGACCATTAGCAAAATGTAAAAGCCACGCTTATTATTGTAATAAACAAAGCGAATATCTGTCTATTCTTTCGATATGACATCGCGTATAAAATATGGAACAGATTAGGGTCTAACTTGCGGGGTTAAGCTTACACCTTATGTCCTAAGAAAAGGAAATGTTAGTGATGTAATGCGTCTTAGGAAAACGAAATAATGCGAAACAAAATAGTAAATTACTTTCTATTGTTACATCGCTAATCACTTAAGCATATTTGTCTTTACATAAGTTGTTGGTTTGGACGTTTGTCATTCAATATGGAATACAAGTAAATTTTTTCACAGAAAGTACTGACGTAGTTATGTATAGTTTTTCTGCAACGAAGTGAGGGTGGATAACTAGTTTATAATAATTTAACAGCAGTGAGTTTCCGCCAAATAACGCCTAATGCTATTAACTATATCGAGAGATGGAGTTCTACGATATCACTGCATAGAATAAAACATTCTATGTTTGTTTGTTTCAACACGATATTCTTAAATAAAACTGTATGGATTTTATAAAAAAAATACCTACAAATAGAGGGCTCTTCTCGGAACGTCCAAATGTACGAGGTGAAAATGAAAATGTTGTTAAATACCTGATGAAAACAATTAACAACTGTTTCATATGTATATATGAACTTTAGGATATCTCCCAAATTAATTTGTAAAAACACTAATTGTTTGAAATATAGCTGTGCTCCATTGTATTCTCAAATATGTATCGTTTGAATCTATTCACACTTTATTTGGTCGTTGTTCAAACTTTACACAAACAATACCTAATACGAATGATGTAATAAATGTATTCAGCTTGAGGGAGACTATATTGAACAGGAAAATA
>DWPT01001648.1:0-18064 GCA_018251895.1 Agathymus mariae mariae
CACACACAGATGTGACAATATACACACTCACGACACGAGAACAAACATTCTTCTTGCACATAAATGTCTGTCGCGGCCGGGAATTAACCCGGGACCTTTCGACATTATATATATATATATATATATATATATATAGACAGGGTCACTACTAACTAGCCTATGGGGGCTATTAAAATATTTATAGAATAAATATAGGCATGACAAGTGTAAAACAATCATTAATAACTTTTTCTATTTTGTGAGTTAGTAAGTATGCGGAAAGTCTCCGGAACCATGGGATCTGTTGGAAAAATTGTTTTACTATTTGAAAGCTACATTATTCCAGATGGACATAGGCTATATATTTTGTATATATAATTGTTCAAGCCAAACAAAATCGAATACCTACGAGATTAACCGGGATGGTTCGCCCCACTCATTTTTATCAGACCTTTTATAAATTGTTCATATTTATCTTATAATTTTAAACTTATCTTCTGAATCACTGTACAATTGTTGAAAATTTTATTGAAATCCGTACAATAGAGATTACCACGTTTAAACAGACAGACAGAGTCGTTGTGCAACTATATACTGATAAGGTTGAACTCTGATTCACGGCGTAGCCGCGTAAGGAAAATTAAAATAAAATTATTGCAAGGACCCAAATAACTAATACGATGAAATATATTTATGAGCGTCATATATTTGAACCGAATTGATTCATACGGTAAGATGTTTTTTATTCCAACTGTAGACGAACAAACATACCAGCCACCTGATGATGAGTGGTAGTAAGGTCTGAATTTGAATCCATAAATTTACCATTTAATGATTGCTAGATATAAATATTTAATTTAAATGAGCTGTCGTAAGATAACCATCGTCAAACATCACCGAAATTTGATATTGACATGTAAAGCTGCGATTTAAAAGCACCCTTAGCTCAAGGGCGTATGCATCTTCAAATGAGCAAGAAGGCGGTTTATTAACAACATTGGTATATATTCAAATCGCCCTAGTCTCACGCCTCAGCTCTGACGTCAAGATCGTTATGTTGACACGTTGTACCAAAACTGGCTTCGTAAAGGCTATGTTTTCAATGAGGCGGATACAAGCGGGGCGGAAAGACAAGCGGGGCGATACACAAGCGGAGCGGAGACACGTACATTAGTTGACCTGTACAATTATTTTGGTTATTGATTATAAATAGCCGTTTTATCTGACACTCGCATGTGGAGATGGTATGCGATAGGCTCCGGTCAGTTTTTGGATAAATTGAATCACATTACATCTGTAGTTGTAGTTGTTGCGTAGATGAAACCATAGGTTATGGTCTGAGTACCTACGGGCTTACCTTCCCTACTCACCCTAATAAAATGAAATCACTCCAGGTTAGATTGTTCAAACTGTTGGTAGACTCCAAAACTAAAAACCATTCAGACTGCAACTACTAGAAATTGTTTAAAATTAGTGAAATACTTCCAGTAGATAAAAAGGTTTAAAAATACAATTATTCTAGAACAGTTTCGAAATTGAACGCATAAAAAATTGAAGTTTAATAGGCATTCTAAACTGCACAAAAGAAAAGTTTTTTGTCCCTAAGGTTAGTAACTACTATGGAAGGCGAACAAGGTAGTGGCTTGTCTCGACTTTATGCAACAAAATGGCTTATGTACACAATGAAACGGTATGTATGATGCAACTAAAAAATATGCTACGCAATAATTATTTATCTTTGTGTCCATAAATTATATATACTTGACGAACTTATTAAAATTTATATATGTGTATGTATTGGATCATAAATGAGAATTGCACTTTGTGAACTGCCGACAAACTGTCTTATAGTTTGGCAGAAAATGGATATGTTTAAAAATGTCAACGATATAAAATGCTTATAAAAATATATATATCATGGTATATATGAGATAAATGTCAAAAACATCTGGAAATATTAGCACTGCGCAACCGGTTCTGCTCAGAATAAACTTACCTTGTAATTATAATTTTTGTCTGTAAAAGATAACCAGAGGAGTTTCTTTCGCAATTAATTCTCCTTAGTGTTAAAACACCTTTACAAAACATAACTTGAATGCATGATTTAATGATTCTGGATTTAAACTTGGAGGTATAAAAGGTTTGGGTCAATACTGTGTTTAATTTTTGAATCAATAATTTAAGTATGCAGGCAAATATGATACGTGCGTATAAAATTAGTAGCGAGTAGCTTTGATATAATCTTGTAATCTAATAAGTTTCGTCTTGAGCTGCGAATTACTGCAAAACCTAAGCAAATTTCCCGTGGTGAACCCTATGTGTAAGACAGGCAATAACACAATTGGCGTTCTATCGATAGTTCGCTCTGTACTTCTGAGTTTAATTCCATCTTAATATACACTGGTAGTATTTCTTACCAACTGCCTAACATTCCTATAGTCAACCACGAGAGACAGGGTCGTCAAAAATAAACTCTTTCCGACTACAATCCCCGCTTGTCCGCTTCTTTGTAAGCGCACCTTAATGCCGTGGTAATAAATTTGGTCGTTTATATGCAACTGATGTTTGTTACTGACCCAAGGTTATCTAGTACACCTTCAGCATGGTCGTCTTCATAAGTGTTGTTTTATTACTTAATTATATTTATACACATACAGGAATAAATAAGAAACAGAATTTATTATAAATTTTGCTCAATTTTAAGATACTATAAATTCTCAACGGCATTCAAGTTGTCTGGCGAAGAATGCCATTAGATTCGTCCTTTGATACATCTGTGGGACATGACAAAGTATAAATAAGGCAATAACAAACTTTTAGTTGTTTTTATCAATTTTACAAATGCTAAATGTTTAAATTTTTCGAGTTATTTTTCCAGTAAAACGAAATTATAGTTATATTTGACCTAAGTTATTTAACGACTCGTGTTAAATGTTTTCAACGTGTCATCATTAAAATTCATATCATCCCACTGTTGGGCTTGGGTCTCCTGTCAATGAGAGACCATAGTCCGCCGCGCTTTACGCTTACCAACTGGCTTGGCAGAATACATATACCTTTGACAACACGTACATGTTTCCTCACGAAGTTTTCATATGTAATTTGAAAAATTACAGGTGCATGCAGGATTAGAACGTGAATTCAAACCACTATATTATTGTATCAATTAATATATTATAGCATTTTGAATTAGGCGAGCATGATTCAATGTCTTCAAACTTCTTGAAATTCTTTTGTTGTGGGTCATAACATATTTAATTATCGTTATAAAATATTTATTTACGTTATACATATAAATTTTATTATATATATATATATATTCAGGGTAATATACTCTGAAAAAAGTGTCAGAAATTTATATAATAACCAGCAGCCAGCCCCTACTTCGTTGGGGTTAAAAATTTATATACATATATACTATATATATTATGAATTATCAATCTGTATTAAACGATTAATTAATTAATGAAATAATATTTATTCAAAGTTGGTTTTAAAGAAAACTTCGAAAATCAACCGAGAGTATTCAAAATCATTTAATCATTAAGGCATTTCGTGAAAATACTAACGGGACATATTTTGCTACAACTACTAGTTATTTACCTGGCATGTCACCTACCACAATCGGTTACTATCCTTACAGCATGAGTGTGACTAGCAGATAATACCGTATTAAATCCGCCGTTTGTAGTAGTAGTAGTAATAAAATACCCTATTTGTAGTTATAACAACAAAGTTTTAAACAAATAAGTAAATATTAAGGAAATATGCCACGGATTTTTGTTTTTTTTTTTTTCTTTTTTACATGGTGTATAAACAAAATGATTGCGGAGAAAGTTATAATGACAATAGAGTTGAAGCGTTTAAAGTTACTGGCACAAAACACGGTCACGTTTTGAAAATACCTTGTCTATGTCAATAGCCGCCGACTGTTTTTATTTCATTTCGTTTATTGTTGGATAATGAAATAGATGGTCAAGGTTATGTAAGCACAGTTCATCTCGTCCTGACACGAAAAGGGTATTATTATGTGTCGTCTGTTGTACTGTCTTGGTGACATGTGAAAACGAACCATCGACATCAACATCATCAAAGGCTAAGGAGATGAGGTTGACTTGTTAACTGCTCAGAGGTTTCATTTAAAATACAATAACATTACACGGTTGATTCTAGAAGGGTGATTGTCTATGAAGGTAGAAATGCATAGAGTATTGACGCTATGCATTTCTACCCAGCGCCCTGCAAACATGTAGGTAGGATATACCATAAGTACAATACCATAGGTTGGATTCAAGGTTAGGTGAAATTTATTACACACTAGAATCTGGCACATAAATTATTCCCTGCCTCCATCGATCCATCTCGGATCTTGTTAACTCTGCAAGTCGGAGCAAAATTGGGCTACTACCCTGTCACCATCCACGAGTAGTGTTCTGATTACGCTTGGTTGTACTGTTTTTTAATATTTTCCAATATTAGTAGCAAAATCGGCAGGCGTTCTCTTGCAATAAAAAATAATTCAACAGAACCGACCGCAGTGCCCCCTACTACCGGGTCTAATTCTGAATTGTAATCAATCAGGGACTATTTGAACTTACACACAAAGTTACATTAAAATCTGTTCAGCCGTTTGAGTGAAATTCAACGACATACCCAGTCCACATCACAAACACCGTTTGGTTTTTATTAACCTGTAAATTTTATGTAAAATAATTGCTTACCTTCCAGGGCCTACGCATGGGAAGATAGTTGTATGTTACGTGGCCACCTGGGCCGCGTACCGTCCAGAGGGTGGTAAGTTTGAGCTGGATAACCTGGACCCTTCCCTTTGCACTCATCTGGTGTACTCCTTCGCTGGGCTGGACGAGGGTACTCTCAGTATTAAGAGCTTGGGTAAGTATTTTTAAAACGAAAGTAAAATATTTATAATATTTATTGCCTAGCGTGGCTCAACTATTACAAAATTGGCAGGGCGAACAAAAAATAACAAGATGGCTGAAATAAATCCAAAAATACACCAGCGCCTCAAGTGGGCAGTTTATGTACTAATGTTATAATCGGATTATATTCAAAATTAACTGTATTTATAAAAAGGCGTTATTACTTTTGTATAATCGTTACTTTTTTCGTATATTTTAAAGACGCTTTGATCGTTTATCGTCTGTATCGATTTTGTCCAGTGTACAGTACAGACTGAAAGACGATAGGTGATTTAATATTGATATTGGTGATGAAATATTAAAGTATAAAGAAATATATCCATCAATGACAATGATGCCGGGTAATATTTGTCCAGCAAACGGTTTCGCGTAATTTACAAAATTAATCACTCATTTTTATACCTACCTTTAAAGGTTACCTACAGACATTGAAATGTTTATTAAACTTTCAAAATAGTTACAAGTACAAAATAAAAATCGAAAATAACAAAAAAAAAATCAAAACTAAAAACCTTTCATCTCTTCTTCTTAATGATACGACTAAAGCAGGTTACGAAACGGTATTTGAAGTAGAAAATACATGCATTGTAATCGTAAAATCACTCAAATACCGTTCAATTATAGTCTTCACAGCAAAATAACAAGAATAACAATTATGTTACGAAGTTGCAAACCTCTTTTTATATAAATTCTCTGACCGCAGCAAGTTTAAGTAGGATTTTTCTTGTTGTGTAGGCGAGACACTTTTACCAAATCGATAAATGATTCAAGGTCAGATCTTTTATAGTGGAGCGTAAAATTTATTAAATAAAAATACGTCTTGTATTACATTGTACATTATAATTATTAATTTTACCTTACGCCCTCGTAGTACATAGAATTATAATTGTTCTATCAGGGCATTAAACAAGATTACTAAAAATAGCAGATATGTAAAGAAGCAGTTTTTTTCCTAACACTTCAACTGCTTTTGTAGGTACAAGAAGAATGAGCTAAAAATTATGATTGCGTTCACATGTGGACAAATTTTTCTTAGAAATAATTGAGAACGCAACCATAGTTTCTTAGTTAGAACCAATGATCTGTACATTAAAAGTACTCTGTGTTGGAAACATAGTTTCTTTTTTCTTCCATTCTCATTGTTTTATTTGTATGGTGAAGTTCTGAATAAATATTGTTGCGCAAACAAAACAGCTGTTTATATATATTTACTCTGTATCGTCTCTGAATATCAACAATTTTTAATACGTTTAATTTTAATTAATTCTTATGACTTACAGATCCCTGGCAAGACCTAGAAAAGGATTACGGAAAAGCAGGGTACAAAAGAATGGTGTCGTTAAAAGATCGCTACCCCCATCTTAAGGTGACGATCGCGATTGGAGGATGGAATGAGGGATCTCCGAAATACTCCAAAATGGCTTCCAATCCCGAATCTAGGGCAAAGTTCATTCAAAGCATCATGTATTTCTTAGAGTGAGTGATTATTTTTTAATAGTCCAACCAGCCAGTAGTTACAGCCGTTCACAGAAGGGAAAATAGCGAGAGACCAGCAATTAAACAAAATTTCCGGGATGTAACCAAATTACGTTTAAAGTATTCCACAGTTGACGTAAAACTGCTAGTCGATTAGTCAGGACAAAAACCATAGGTAAATAAACAGATGATAATAGTAATAATAATAAAATCGGTTTATCATCTAAAATCAACTATCTGAGGCAATGAGAACTGGCTCATTTGTTTGCTTACTCGGAACTAAGGTCCCGGGAAGAACTGGTTTTCAGGCAGTCCCTTCTCCCTAGGATGTTTTATGAGAGATGCAATGGTCTGTCCCCCAGTCGCCAGGTAAAAATAAATTGTATAATTTTGTATTAAAAATAAATTGGGTTAAACTCAGGGACCTCCAACTAGACGGACTGTTAGCGTTAGGTTCGTTTGTTTTCGAGTATAATACAACGGTCAGAATTTAAGTGAGGGGTTCCATTGCATCACAGATGTATTTTATTTTTACCAATCATAATTGTCTTACTGTTTGCCTCAAGACTCTTCTTACGTTAAATGTTCAATTCTATTCATTACCTTTCAAAATATTATCGCAGAATTCTAAGGTAGCAGGTACAATTATAATGTTTTTCTTTACCAAAGCAAATTTTTTTTTGCGCTCAGACAAGTGGAAAAGGGCTACCCTCCGAAGATGCGTGAGAGGGGTGTGGTGAATGCTCACGTACACGAGCGCAGCCGGCTGCGCTGGTTGTGTGGAACTCCTGAAAAACCTAGGGGCCTTCCCATAAACAACACCCGGGCTCGTTTTTGGCCATACGGCCTCAAAAACTTCGTTGGTCGCGACCCCCCTAGGGAAGATGGTTTCTAACGTGTGATTAAAATATTTGAAGCACGCGTGCATTCATAGAAGTCAATCCACGTATTAGATTATCTTGTGAAATATTATATAAACTCAATTTTTAACACTGAACGATTCGTAGGTCTAAAGAATTAGAAGTGCGGACAAAACTAGAATGCCTCGTGCAGAAAAAAGACTGGCGTACAAACTTAACTGTCATGTAAAATATAATTTAGTTAAAAATTTTAACACTATAGACTCGTGGGTGTGTGTATATATAAAAAAATTATAATGGCTGCCTCATGACTGAATAAACGTGAACATTAGTTGAGTTCACTCGGGTTCGTGTGATTGATTGTGGGCTTTGAGGGCTTCTAAGTCAAAAGTTTGACAAGCGCTCTCGCGGCTGACTTACGAACGACTTAGGACTTCGGACTGATTCGTTTTTACTCGGGCAAATCCGATACAATAGCTCGTTGTTATAATTTTTCCAGCATGTACAAGTTTGATGGACTGGACCTGGATTGGGAATACCCGGCGAAGAGAGGAGGGAAACCAGAGGATAAGGCCAATTACGTCTCTCTTGTGAAGGTAACTTCCTTGTGATGTCACCATATCTACTTATGTTGCTATGAAACCATTTTATTTAACTCTGCTAGAACATATTTTTAGAAGGTCACAAATATTCCACTATAAAATTACCTTTATTTCGGGTGGTTTAAACGTTCATAATTAAGACAATGCAATCAACTGAAACTTTTTATTATTTGCATACTAATTTCATTTTTTTTTTGTCATGTCAGACGGACATGCTTCCAAACTCAGACCTTTCTTGCGCAGTGCTCAACAGATTCTTCCCAAAGCTCTATAGAAATCCTTCCTGGAACGTACTGGTTAGGGCCATTGCTAGGTACCATCTTCCCAGTATAAATAACTGCTATTTTAAATGTTTTCTAATAATCTTCTCCCACAGGAACTGAAGGAAGCCTTTGAACCCAAGGGTTACATTCTCACGGCGGCCCTCGGTGCTGGTAAGGTAAGGTTTAAACATAATTTTTAACTAGACACCTAATTTTATAAAACTTCTATCTGCAGTTAATGAAGAATAACACAGTACAAGTGGAATATTATAAATATTTAGACATCATTGTTCATCTGCCTGACTCTACTTAGGTGGTTGGTATCTGTGAATTGAAATTTTTCCGGTTGCAATGGCAGAGAGATAATACAATGGTCATTTGTTACCATCTTGGCTGGTCGTGTGTCAGTGATACTATTAGTGTTACTAGCGTGTGTGGGGAGAGGTGGCCGTTAGGTGGGCTATTCGTCGGCTATTCAAAACACGTACATATTCTGTTATTTGCATTGAAGGATTCGGATCTAAGAACCTAATCCCATTTATTACTTATGTTCTCAGGAATGAATTTTCTAAAAGCCACTTATTTCTTTTCTTACTTGAACTACTGTAAAAATTATGCTTCCAAATCTTACTTTATTTGCAACAACTTTAAAGATTCAAAAGATTGATTGAGGTTCTTGTGTATGGTGTAGGACACGATGGAGGTTGCATACGACCTGGCGAAGCTCAGCCGTCACCTCAACTTCATCCACATGATGTGTTACGACTACCACGGCACTTGGGACGGCGTGGTCGGAGCCAACGCACCCTTGACGAGCGCTGAACCGATGGACGTTCTTAATGTGGTGAGAATTTATCTTTGTAATATTTGCTAGGATGACAGATACAAAAGAAATGTGAGTAATTGAAAGAAATGTGAGCAAATGAAACGAATGTTAGAAATTATTTACATTGTTGTCTGTTAAACATTTTAAGGGAAGATGCAAATGATAGTTTTAGACGGAGTTGCATTGGCTGAAATCCTACCTGTAGCTACACTGATTTTCTAATTTCCATAATTTCTTCACAGGAATACACCATAAAGTACATGCTAGCCCATGGCGTCAGCCCGTACAAGATGGTGCTGGGTCTACCGATGTACGGTCGTTCGTTCGTGCTCCAGGAACCTGCCGAGACGAACATAGAGTTCGGAGTCACCAAGGTGAAGAGCACCGGGTTCCCCGGCCCTTGGACTAAGGAAAATGGATTTTTAGGTTATAATGAGGTAACTATTATGACACTAGGTTGTTTTTGTGTGCGATGACCCTGTGGCGCAGTTGATAGTTAGGAGCTGGATTCGATAATCGGCCGTTCAGATATTTATGTATATAAATGGTTGTTTTTGGGCACTAACTAACCGCTATCACCACATGTTACCCACAACACAGGGAATTCAACTAACTAGTTACCTAGTGTAGGAATCCTATTGTGGGAGCTAGAAACCAAAATTTTTGTTAAAACGGCAAAGCAAATATGTGTGTCTTTAAGAGAAAAATTTAAAGAAATAGGTGTACTCACCTTAGACAGTCAATATATATATAGTAATTTACTATTTTTTAAAAATAATTTAAATATGTATAAGCAGAATAGTGATGTACACAATCATGATACAAGAAATAGGCATAATTTGGTTACGTCTTCATATCGTCTTAGAAGGGTGCAGCGTTCTTTTGTGGGGCTCGGAGTTCGTTTTTACAATAAGGTTCCTAAGTTGATACGTCAGTTGCCCATCTGAACTTTTAGCGACGCGTTAAAGCTCAGTTTATAGGTAAAGGGATAGTATAGACCAATATATTAATGACAAGGGCGACTGGTAATGATAGAGTCGAAACCGGTTCCGCACAGGTTTAAACTTTTGTTATTACTATGTTGTTTAAAAGATGTGCTGAAGAGTTTCTTTCGCCGTTTCTTCTCCTCGATGTTAAAGCACTGTTTAGAAACGGTAGTAAATGTAAAAAACGACGTCCATAAGTGGACTTACAGAATACCTACGTGATTAAATGATTTTGAATTTAAATAGATCATTTTCAAAAAAAAAAAACAAGCTTTTGAGCTCTAATGAAATAATAAATCCAATTAGATCACCACAAGTCGGTAATGACTGCGCCTGCCGAGTAAAGTATCGTTAATTTAATTCTCAACCAAATATTTACGCCACAAATAAACCTTTTTGCATGCGCCTTGGCTGTAACAACGTGTAGTTGTGTGCGTCAATGCGACTCACGACAGTGAGACTCTGTGTTCGTGTGCGTGCGAGTGAGCGCGCACTTGTGTTTACTTGTAAATATTCAATTGTTATATATGTAAATAGCCATGAGTCACATGTATGTCATATGAGTCACATGTTCCTTTTGTGTCGTAACATATAATTACTTTTGCGGTTAATCATTGTTTCTCTGTGTATTGGTAAATTCTGTGTAGAAATATTTTTTTTCACGCATATTATTTGTATGTTCTCATCCTACAGATTTGCATGGAAATATCGAACAAATCCTCAAAATGGATGCGTTACTGGCACGAGCCGTCATCCACCCCGTTCCTGCGCGACGGAGACCGCGTCATCACGTACGACAATCCGAGATCCATTGCCGCTAAAGTCAAGTAAGAGTTTATACTGATAATAAGTATAACGGAAACAAATCTGTACATGGAATATTTCGAAATTCGGCCACAATTTATTTAAATTACAATTTTGTAAATTATTAAGGTTCTGTTGACAAAGACAATTAATTAGTCTATGCTATATGCCTCTATAATTAGTTTTTATTCTAAATCTACTCAATTTTATAGTTCGAACATGTATCGATAGATGGCTCTATAATGGAAAACTGACCTAACGTCAATCGTCAATCTCTTATCACTTTGACTTTAACCATACTGAGTGTGACATTAGTGGTAAATGCGCAATGTTTATTTTCATTAATTTAATGTATATAAAAATATTAGCTTTGTGCACACCTTGTCCATGTAAACATTAACTATTCGCGTAATTGTTGAAAAAAGGGTGTTCACGTACTAATATATAGATAGATATAGAGTACCTATAACACAAGTTAAACCTTATCATGGGTATCAGGGTTAAACAACTCTCGTGTAACTTATTAACTTACACTGTATCTGATTGAGGAAATTATTTATGCTAAGTGTACATTCTTATATCTGAATAAACTTTAATTATTATTATTATCTGGGATACTTTATATAAAGGGAAATGGATCTGTTCCCGCGCGACGGCTTATAGGACTTTGGTAAAAATCTTAATTTGAAACTTGAAATTTTATTAGAAACGATAGCAGGTAGTATTTCGTCATTGGTTGCATCAATTATAATAAATTAATATGATTAAAAAAAATGGCTAATATACATATTCAGTCCCATTACAATATTATTTTTATTATTATTAAATAATTAATATTTATGTGATTAGTAGTTTCTACTTGCAAATTCTAAGTCCCCGCGGATGCTCGAATCTGGGCCTCCGTTCAGGAAACTTGACCTGGCGGGATGCTGACTTAATCCACAATTTTTTAAGGCTTGCCATAGACTACAAACTAGGTGGTCTCATGGTCTGGAGTATAGACACGGACGACTTCAGAGGAGACTGCGCCGCGGAACCCGACACGTACCGCGACTTCGTCGACAGGTACAACAAGATACTCGGCGATCCGATCCTCACTGAGGCGTTGAAGAACTTAAAACTGCCTGATGGTGAGTAAATAGTTTTTTATATTCGATGCCAGTAACTTGGTTGGTCAAATAGTGACCTCATCTCAGTTTCTACTGGTAACGATAAATGGGTTGTGCGGGATAAATATAGTTTGAAGGTATAAGATCACGCATTAAATTGGAGTCGAATAGTTGTGAATTATTGAGACTTGGAGCAAATTCTGAAATAATTTGAATGCGGTGGAAAAATTCTTGGCAATGCATATATTATGGGGGGTTATCGAAAGATTGGGTTCTTCGAGGACCGAAACAATCGGGAGGTGATTTCAAACTCCGTTATTATCGAGGATATGATACATTTTAACTGTAACGTATATCGTGTTTATTACCGACCGAATTACATGGATCATGGTTACGGCGAAGCTGCAGTGGCGGGGAGGAACTTGACTCGGCTCGAGAGTTCTCGAGAGTAAATCACGATGTTAATAGTCCTATGAAAATCGGGACACTTCGTAACGCTACTCATGATTACAACCCCTAATTAAGAGACTGCTGGGTGGAAATATCTCAAAAGGGTAGGGCGAAAGTCATTGTCAGCCATTCTGGTCAGTTGCGGCTTGGCACACTTCACATACCTTTCAGAACATTACGGAGAACTCCGGTGTGCAGGTTCCCCAACGATGCTTTCCTTCGAAGCAACTGTACTGTACTGTAATACGCATATCATTTAATCATCGGGGGTGCGTGCCGGTTCCAACCCGGAGCCCATGTTAGACCAACGTTCGATGCTTTAGACTCAATTTTTTTTCGAATACTGAAACTCATTGAACTATTTTGAATAATTTACAGTTAATCGCATAGAAAACATAAGCAGACGCACTTCGTACGTGGTGTCAGACAACAAGCTACATTTGCGTCTCCCAGAGAAACGGTTCTCGAAGTACGCTCTCTTGAGGGCCATCGACGAAGCTACGACTATGGCTCTAGAAGAGAAGAGAATTATGGATGAAATGATTAGGGTAATGAAGGAGAACGAGATAGAAGGCCGTGAACCAAATACTGCTCCTGTGTTTGTGGGCAGTGTTTTGTCTGTGGTTGTATGTTTTTTTTTTGTTTTTATTTCAGTTTAAATTTTAGGCTAAGGTTATTAAATATAATGCCGTTGATATTAAGGCTTTTTTATGTCGGTACATGTTTTACAGCTTCCTAAAATCGTAGAAAGATAACGCCGTAGACGAATGATTGGCGTATCCATATGTGAGACATAATTTACAAGATGTTTATTATTTCATTGCTTAACTAAATTCTATTACTAATTGTAAAAAAGTGCATATTTGTAGTTGATAGCACGTGGTATTTACAATGAAAATAATACTGAGGATGTGTAGATAAAGAATAACTAAGTCATTTTATTCAATATTAATATATGCTTGTACTATAAAATGATGTTTTGTTTCGCTTCTAAGCGAGCACGGCGCATACGTTGGTCTCGTTCGTGTGCGAGTGAAACGAAATATTACAATTCGTCTATAGTTTTCTCTGTCTTCGAGTGAACTTAATAACTATAATTCACATCGTCAAAGTGTAGCTACAACATTTGAAACATACAATTTTTATCGCTCTCTAGAATTTTGTATAGAAATATTCAAATATCAAATTTAAGCTGTTTGACTGCCAATGGTAATAATAATTCGATGAATGTTATTTTTATTTTTTATTTTTATGAGTTTTACTACGACTAAATATAAATAAATTGCAAATCCAACAAATGATTCTTATATATTTCATTACTTACAATTTGTTTTGCATTTTTTTTAGTACAGATATATCCAAGTAAGCTTCTGTACTGTGATAGATTAAATATGCACGTATATATAAAATTGGATGACTGTAATAGTTTGGTGAAAAATATATTGAAGTAATTGAAGGAAATTTCTACTGTCAAAATTCTTGAGTAGCTCTGTACTGGCTTTCGATATATTTTTTTTTGTATTGCAAATAATTTATACTGTACTCAATATTCGGTGACAGATCTTCACCGTTAGTTGTGTGTGACCAAAAAAAAAACAAGTCGATGTTAAAAAAAAAAAAAAACCGACGCAATTTGAAAGAGGTGTTTTTTTGTTTTCATCTCCTACTTTTCACCCGTAGGGATATGTTTACTACGTCTATATGGATATCATATGTTTAGGGATTTGTTTATATCGGGCGGGAACGAGTAACAAAGGTTAAAAACAAAAAAGGAATTTTCCTAATCGGTTAATAAATGACGAAGTTTTGAGGAAACAAACGTAAAAAAAATTGCAAACGAATTGAGAACCTCCTTCTGGAAGTCGGTTAACGAAAGAGAAATAGAAAATATTTTCAACACTCGAATCTATTCAACTATTGAATTATATTATTGAATGTAACATAGATCGGTATTCATTTCAATTAAGCTGAATTAAGTATTTCATTATTATGTCATTGGTTTATGCAAATTTTACAATGACTTAGGACGCATAAATAGCAAATCTCAAAAGTAAAGTTGCTAACACATTTACTATATCACAATTGTTGTCTGTTGCAATTATTTGTAATTAATACTTAATCTAAAAGTTGACTGATTGAATACTAAAATTATACTGAATATTAAATACTGAAGGTGTAGCACTGCCGTTAAATTTATAACTTCTTTAGTTGTATACATTTTACAATGATCTAATAAGAATAAACTACAAGTCTAAGTGTGGTTGATATGTTCAATGATATGTCTCATGTCAATTGCAATACAGATAAGTAATAAAATTATATTTTGTAAATAATTCGTTATACTCTATTATGTGATACAATTATGATGAACTTTTATATAATAACAATATTATCAAACTTTTTAAAACGGGCCTTTTTATACTGGTCCATTGTTTTCATTACTGCTTAGTGTGCTTGGGGTGTAAGGGGCCAGTTATCATCACGTCCCAGCCAACCTCCCGTGCTCATGCACCCTGCTGAAGAACGCTATGGCGAAGAGGCCGCTTGCTCCTCGCCATCCACTTTAACCCCGATCGCACTTGCATGGTGGTGTGGTATAAAATCAACCGTGAAATGTCTCATACGTGTGTCGGTCGCGCTGTCGGAGAACCAGTAATAACGCGGGTCCCCCACTTCCTTTCATTCCCCAACATTTCGTGATGCCTCTTATGTCACCGACGTGTATGGGCAGCGATGGCCACTTACCATAAGGTGGCTCGTCTGTGTTAAAATAACGTTAAAGAAACACTCTGTATAATTTGTTGTCAGAAATAGACCGTGATGACTTTTTACGTATGCTCTCGCTTACTATCTTCTGGTTTAGTTAGTTTTAATTTCACATGTGAAATCCAAAATCTTTTTTTATGTAATAAGCAGACATACGAACAGACAGGCGACCTGATGGTAAGTGGTTATTCCGACTCATCGACTTGAACACCAGCGGCATCAGTAATGTCGGCTGAGAAGTAGGCGATAAAGCAGAATCTCGTAAATCAAAACTAGCAGTTCTATAATGACGGCCACACATTTGTCTGTCACGTAACTGTCTGTTCTACAATTCAACCCGGGACGCTTATCAAGGACAGACGCTCTGCAACTATCCGGGTGATGGGTCGTTAAGTAAATAACGTGGATTTCCACAAAGTAACCAAGTCGATAAAAGCTAACAATGACGGCTAGAATTGAACTTCAAGTGCCTTCTGGAACAGACATACACTCGAACTTGATAATATTATTATTTATAGTTAATAACAGGGTCTGCAACGGGAAAAAGAAAACATTTTAATAAAGTATACTAATATTTATCTCTGCTTTAAGATACAATAAATAATCTTAGCACTATGTATTTACATAATTCGATGTGTAAATTATACCGACAAGATAGTTGGGGCGAATGTAACCACGGGGCAATGGTATCTACTATGGTTTTTGTAGTAGAATTTTTAAATTAATTCTAAAATTGTTTATTCTCTAGTTATTCCTTCCGAACTAAGGTTCGAACTTAGTCTGGAGTATACAGTTATGTGACAAAAAATGTGCTTGCATCGTGGGTGTGTCCGAGTTTGTGATGACTCATGTAATTTCATGCCATTCGTAACACAAGGAATCTTATCGGTCACATTTTTATAGTTCCCTAGTTGTTGATAGCGTAGCCGTTGGCCTGTTAGGTGCCCAATTTGCTCGAAGTTCTCTTTTTATGGGCATTAATAGGTAAAATAATTTTGGCAGTTTATATGTGAGCATTTATGTATTTGTTAGTAGCGTTGGTTTGTTGGTGATGGTGATGCCCTTGCCTCGTTGTTAAAATGACCCTAAGTCATCTTTCTACCGCGACTCCACATCTTGTCGACCGTAACCTTAAAACTAATTCCAATTCTAGGTTCTAATTTCGGAGAATGTAGAGATTTACGTAACAAATAAGTTTTGTTTAGTTCTTGATTGTCGACGATATATTTTTTTTTCTTTAGAAAAATTTAATTTAATAATACTTAATTTTATTTTACATTTTGTAAAAATCTAGACGCAAACTCATTTCAAATCTTCATATGGAGATCCACAGCGAACATTATAGAAATGGTCGCATACCTGTAAATGATAAATCATTTAAATAAATAAACTTTACTTACTAGTATTCTATTCTCACTTCAGTTTAGAAGTCACAATCCTTTAACAAACCAAATTTAACCCCATTTAGTTGCTTTACGGATCTTTATTGAAATCAGGCAAATTAGATATTTGTTTTTTATTTTAGGATTTCGATTTAAGGATGTTTCATTTATTTGAATTAGATATATTAATTTAATGTCATAGTTGCACAAAAACAGTCTATACTTTACGATAAAACTCCCCAGTTGACCCTTTTCACCTATCGACCAGTTGACAGCTAACTTTTATATCGGTATACACGAGAGATTGTATTATCTCTATAGAATAGGTACGTACAGTGTTATTTAGAAATTTCCGGGATAATCTGGTCTAAAGCTAACTCCAGCAACGCATGAAAAACCTCAAGAAATGTGTTTAGTTGCAGTCACCCATAGAGCTACTGACAGCGCCCACTTTCTTAACAGCATCGATCGAATCCACATAAGGCACACACACTTAATACTGAACACTTTGATTGTATTTCAATAAACTTACTTGGAATTGTTCGTTGAATAACGTTCCATTGGTGCAAAGATCGGTACTGACCAACCGCTGCCGCCAGCAGAAGTGATACGCCTGGAAAAATGTAATACTTGTCTACTGTGTGGTAATTCTACTATCTATTATTTTGCGCGTTGATTCTGTAATCTTTTATCTATGTTTGTCCAGTGATCTTAGCTTAATACATGTACAGATTACCAAAAAAATGTTCTGGCCTCTATTATTCAAACTCAAACGTTTACACACACACACCCCCGCACTAGGATTCCCTGCGTTGCGGGTCGCGTGGACATACACAAATATGACATCACAAACACCCATTAGCTGAGCCCATTTATCTGTCACACAAATATTTACCCGGCTGGGAATAGAACCCGGCAGCCTCGCTCGGCAGGCAGGGTCACTACCAACTGGGCTATGGCGTCTACATCAACAACACAATTTATAGCTTACTCTAGATTTGATTTCCAAAAAATATTTAATGTACGCAAGTAACTTGAATAATTAGCTGTGCTTGCAGGATTTGAAATCAGTTCTACTGTACTGGATACTGACTGCACCGATAATTATTTGTTTGTTGTATGGTAAAAACAAATAGTTCAGTACATTTTCTCATCTTTTGTCAATTGTTCTTCGTTTGATAGATAAGCTTTAGTGCTATGATAATAAAGATTTGGTAATATAACATTATCTAATGATTATGGTAGTGTTCCGAATGCTAAACAAATTCTAGTTATGATAAAACCTGGCATCCAGCGTGGAGATCGGCATAGTAGCCTCTACTTCGGCCAGCACAGGAGAACTGCGTGACAGGAGCGTGGTTGAACACCGGATACAGCGGCGGGTTGTGAGGGAGATGCAGCTCGTGGTAGTAGTCGTGGGGCGGCTGGCAAACTGCTGCCGTTAGCGCTGGAAATTAAAGTTTCGACCTGAAATTAACTTTTACATGGCAAACTAGTAGAAATTCAGCCGGGTTTAAACCATTTTGTAAAAATTGTGGTTATGAATACGCGGCGCCCGAGTGGCTGCTGGTCACGTACTACCGTACGTTTATTATTACATACATATTCGTTGTAAAGATTC
>DWPT01001649.1:0-18060 GCA_018251895.1 Agathymus mariae mariae
CTTACGACACTCTGTTCTGCCAGCGTGGGATTGGGGGGAGTATTCTAGGCCGCCCCAATACGGCACTATCTTTATTTATTTAATCAATTTATTTATTTATCAATTATCTTCTCCGTGTGCAAAACCATTATTTTTAGTCGGTCTGCTATCTTAGATATATATGGTATAAATACACAATAGTACAATTTGAAGAGTTGCGAAAGAAGCAGACAAGCCTTATGATACGTGTCCTAACGTAGAGTTTTAAATTTATGTAATATTATAACAGTGAATACAACTTGTTGACTCAATGCCAAAGTCTCATTTGAAGCCTTAAAGATAACAACGCATCTGCAATTGATTTTACCAACATACCAGTGAAAGTGTAATGTACAGTGACCGATTGACGCGAAGTTTACAGCATTCCCATTAGCCTTCAGCTATAATATTTAACTCTGGAAAATTAAAAGAAAATTGTAAAGGAAAACTAAGTTTACTTGATTATGGGAATAATGAGAATCCAGTATATCCATATATCCAGATAAATAATGATAGTGTGATACTGTGTGAATTTATATACCTACCAGTTTAACCGTTTCTTGAAATGGTCATATTTATCATATCATATAATGGTCATCATTGAAATTATCATAAAGCGTTTCTTTATGATTTAAACAATATTAAATGTTATTATTTACATATGGATGATCTCTATTGTAAATAGTTGAACATGAACATGATTAAGATTCTGAACCTAAAATTCATTTTATATCCGATAAACGTGTTATTATCGTAATGGATGATACCACTACAAAGCTGATAAATATGCAAATTAATATGATTATCCTAGAGCTGCCCAAATTAGTATAAAAGGATAGGTTACAGTAAAAGGCATAATACATGACAATATGAAATGTTACACTTACCTGTGAATTTATTAATGAATCAACATGATATGATTCACGATGTGTTACTTACATTTAAATAAATTTTTCAAAGGAATTCGGTACATTTACCGAATTCCTTTGAAAAATATGTAGGGCAAAGCAAATTGGATAGTCCGCCCTTACAATACGAGTTAAAATGTTCGAAAGTATTGTGCATGTTATGACCGTATATGTTCAATGCACCTGAATGTGTTTCGCGACTAACCTATTTTTGTGAATGGACATTTTTTTATGTCGCTGCGTCGTGTCCGCGCTCACAAAGGGCCCTTGAATTTTGCGCGTGTGAAAGAGGAGTCTCAGTTCGTAAGGATTGGACCAAAAATAATTGTCATTTCCTGCGGCGAACATTGTTATTCGAATTGCACTGAATAAGCTGATTGTTTTAGTATAGATCAATAGAGCATTGAAAGGTAATCTGGCCGTCTCCCAATCTTATCTTGGCCGACAA
This sequence comes from Agathymus mariae mariae, assembly GCA_018251895.1. Taxonomy (NCBI): domain Eukaryota; kingdom Metazoa; phylum Arthropoda; class Insecta; order Lepidoptera; family Hesperiidae; genus Agathymus; species Agathymus mariae. Next base: position 1,375 of record DWPT01001649.1, read on the forward strand.
CATCTCGATGACAGCTTTGGTGATACGGACTTGCACGGACGACGATGACATAAACATAAAACTTTACATGTATCTCACACATACACTTATAATATTAATAATTTAAGTTCAAGCTTAAATATTACATGTTTACAAAGCTTTAAGTTCCCAACATGATCAGTCAACATGTAGGTACAATTCGTAGGGGCTACATAAACATATTGATACAAAACACCGACATATCGAAATATCGAAATCGACACTCATTTATGACAAGCAATGTTGCTTGTCAACTGCGGCAAACGGAGAGCTATTTACGAGAGTAATCATAGAGGAAACGACAAGTTTTGGGTCACCAAAATATTTACTGGTGTTTACCAGCAACGCGTAGTTAGCATAAAATCAACCTTAAGAATAAGTAGAGTAGAGGTACTATACCATTTTCTAGATGTACTGGGTATGATTGCCAAGTTGTAAGACGCGGAGGGTAAGTTTCATGGGGTAAGTTAGAACGTGAGGTCAGCTAATGGCTGGAGGTGACAGGTAACGCGAGACGACACAAAGTGCATCGCAAATGACATTCTCGTTTCCTTGATGGGAGTTAATTGCATCTGAATGTAAATGGTTATATTATTAATAGATTTCTAGTGCTATGTAGTTGTTAGTTATGTTATGTAATATTAACTGCGACAGTCATTGCAAGTGTCAGTGATAATTTACTAACTGGTGATTAAATAATATATTTAATAAGGAGTTATTTCTTGTCTTCTTGAAAATTACTATTTTTTAAATAGTAACTTTACTTTTTTTTCCTATTCTCTTTTCTTGAATTTAAAAGATAATTTAATTCATTCAGTGAATTAAATAGTTCAACATCGACATGTACCTACCTACTCAATCATACATAAATACGCAAGAGTTAGAGTAGCGATGGGTTGTGACGATACTGAAGGTTACTTAGAAAATTTATTTAGATAAGACAAAATATCTTAATAAAACATTAAAATGTTTTAGAATAAATTCGTGAAGTGTAAAGGGTTATAACCATCTCTGTGTCTAAGCCAACTCACTCGTTTCGTATCGTCTAGAACAACGGGCAACGGCACCGGGTCACTCCTGTTGGACTTGGTGGTGGCTGAACTCTTATCTTATCACCCTAACCATTACGGTTTTCATGTATGTTGGCAGGACTAGGACTCTTATTTGCCTCGCTAGCCACCATCCTCCTCCTACAATCGACTGTGAAATGTTTTTGGCTGCAGAGTCAAAGAGCCGGTTAAATCGCTTTCAAATTGGCCGGGAATATTAAGGATGCTTCCGGTGTTATAGACATCATTGGGCAGCGTTCGCCACTTACCATGAAATGGCCCGTCTGCTAATTTGTTATTTATTAGGTTTGTCAGGTCTTTATATAAAAAAACACATTTTTTTTATTTTTATAATGAAAACCCTACTTCAAAATGTTATCATTTTCACTGACAAATTATCAAGCGTCCCTAAAAACTAAGATTCGGATCTTTAGAAGTAGATATGACAAGCGGTAGCGACAAGCCTTCATAAATAGAAACACATTTTTACATTTAATTAAATTCATTCTAATGTGACGTTTTTTATTCCGTAACCCGAGTCTCGACTATCTGGACACCTGTGTAATCCTTTCAACGTATAATATGCCCTTAATTCCGTTGATAAGGTGTGACACCCACCGCCTTTGTACCGTCATTTCATTCTACGTCAATTAAGAATCGTCCTTTGTCTTCTTATGGGAGATGACACACTTTTTAACCGAGTTCCAATTTTTTTTCTAACTTAAGAAATTGTTTTGAATAGTAAAATGATTTAGTATGATACGTTCTGTTGTTTGAAAGATTTATTGGAACAAACGCGTCTACTTCGTACGCTCAACGCCACGGTGCGAGGTTTTGATAAAAAGTGTGAGGTTGTGAAGAAATCAAATGGATATGATTGGAATTGCTTCTTTTGTGGTTTGTGGTGTAGTAGATTTTATCGAAGTTTTTTTTTATTGAAGAATTGATTGTTAGATTTACGTTACAGAGTCAACAACCACAATTATTGTTTATTGCGGCTGAAACTGTACAACGTTTGTATCTCATACTGAATACTGAATTTAATTTTTAATTAGATGGTATTAATAAATTAAATGGTTTTGGAAATTCATGAGTCATCAAGTGTGTACTAAAGAAGTGTTTGCATAATTCGTTAATGCTTTATCGTAACAATGAAATTGTAGTTCATGTACCCTGTAATTTAATTATAGTTTGACCAAAAATTGCACAATGCAACCCTTAGAATAAAAGCTCCGATGGGCGTTACGTTATATTATTAGTAATTGAATATGTTCCCTACTTCAACATTTATTTCGTACATTGCTTGACTCAAATCGTATTTACACTGATTCTAGCATTGTTATCTCGGTCTTGGGGAATAGCTTGTGGTTTATGATTTGACGGTTTGTTTATGGCTTCATAAACATAAATGCTTTTTTATTAGGCGCTTATGTTGTGACATATTATGAGCCAGAGAATAATAAACTAGAATTGCAGAGTTGGTTGACATTGCTCATACTCTCATGACAAAGGGTAATCGTATTCATGTAATAGCAAAGATAAATACGTACTGTCTATATGGAAGCAATCTAAGAAGACGAAAAGTTCTCATGAGGAAAACTAGGAAATGATAACACGTGTACATTTTGTAGAAAAGTTTATTATGGCCAATACTCTCGTAAGATTTACAAAGCGATGTCATGCCGATAAATTTTATCGAATGGTATGCGAGTGAAAATATGAGCAGTTGTAAACTAAAAGTTAATATGATTCACTTTCGAAAAGCAGACAACTCAAAATGCAGCAACAACAAAATACTTTTCAAAGTTATTAATGTTTTTTTTTGAAAATTGTAAGAATATTTTTAGTTAATTTCAGAAAATTATAACAACATGAGATTATAATGTACTATGTATTTTTAAGATGTTCCGATTTTTTAAATGTACCTAACAACGATTGTAGGTGTCTTTATAAAAGTAGACGGTGATAAGTAAATGATATAGCGGAGAACGGTCACTGGATCTCCCTTTCCAGTAACGCAGTAACAGAGAAACAATTACTGAAAGAGAATCTTTTCCTCTTTCTACCATGAAACAAAAAATAGAAAAATGTTATAATAGTTGACAAGTGTAGTTTTTTAACCTAGATAAAAATAGATATTCTGTTTCAATACTTCCATGGTTTATTAATTTGATTCAGCTTCTTAACTACAACTCTTAACTACAGATTTACAATAATTTTAATGTGATAATATTGCATTAATGCTAGGCAATAATTGTATACTTTGCACATAGCGGTATGATAACGAAGGGCAATGTACTTTGGAAATTTGAAGCCAGATATACAAGAGTTTTGAAACTCCGGTGAGATAATGTCAGTGTTTTACCTAGCTAGGAAAATAATTAAAGAGAATTTCTTTGAACTTAGCAACGTTTTCTGGATAACAGTAAAAAGATAGCATTTAAAAAAGCAATTACATTTGCGACCTCAGCGTGAAAGGACCTGGGGTTTGAATTAGAGTGTTATTTTTATGTAGGATCAAAGTGATCACGACACGTTAGTGATGTCACTTCCGGCAAGATGGCGGCGGAGGCGCGATTGTTTGATGTGCGAGTAATGAAGTGTGCCACCTCTCCCCGTTTCCTCTCGTCGGGTTGTCAAGATATCGTGACAACTGTCTGCATATTAGAAGATATTGTAAGTTTTGATATACATTATAGTTTTACAACAATCTTTAACAATGACAGTAGGTATATTAATGTAAAACTTACCTATTGTTGGACATGTTTAAAACATCAAGAGAGATGTAATTACATAAAGAAATATATATATGCTTTTTATAATATAGTAGAGTTTTGTGGGTACTGACGATTTTAAACTAATGTCACTAGGGAATTTATACATTTTATTATGTAACGAGTACTCACGATATGTTTTATTTATTGTCAATATTTTAAACCAGTTGCATGGACCGTGGTCATGTCAAGACTTAGGTGGCGAAGGGAAACCGTTGACAAGCTACTGGTAGAATAATCTATCTACCTCACGTCTAGTTCGTTTTTCTTTTTTAGGTATCTACTATATAATGACGCACGACACTTACTGCATCTTCACTCACTAAGCTTTGTACATTGTGTGTTTTATATAACCATCGTATTCCACGTTTATGCTAACCTTAAACTATCGTCCCCGTTAAAGTTCCTGAGGTATCCCGACGGCGCGCATATATTTATTTATATATGTATATGCTAATTCGTACTTTCTCTTTATCATAATAATATATATTTTTATAAATTGACACCCTCAAAATTAAATAACGAAAACAACGTTAAAAAAATTCACACAAATTATTGTAGTACATCGAGAACGCTTATTGATCAGCTAACATCTTCGGAAGAAACTAAAATAGTTGGAGTTCATTTTTATATCTCTATGCCGATGTAATCCAAAAGAAATTTCAAATACGAGTACAGCGCCCTCTCTTACACAAGTTCATCTCAAAAACCTAACCTGACGCGTTCACCTGTTCGTATAATATCACCGTGGTATTTCAATCAAATTCTTAAGTTTTAATTTCCAAATTTGAGAAACAAAATAACAAAACAATAAATAAAATACAAAATATCCCAAAACGAACGAAAGTAGAATTAGTCATAGGTACGGGTGTCATCAGCCCGGTGGATTTAAATTCAATTTCATATCAATTCGGGCATATTGAGTTGTTATATAGAGTATAATCGCGTTACCCAGTCCACTAGTGAGGATTACTCGCTTTTTAATAAAGTCCCGGTAGGGGGCGACGTGGGGACATTTTTACACAAAGAGGATTACTTTGGCTGCGTTTATCTGCACCTTACAGCAGGGCTCAGCCACCTAAATACTCTTCGCTGAATGCACACGAGTTTTATGGTGTAGGGCATCTTGGTATTTGAACCAAGATGGAAATGATTGGCTCCGCTCTCTTGTGGGATAAAAAGTATTATGGCCAAAAACAACACTCAAGCAAATTACGCTACTATGAGCTGGGGGTTTATATTAAAAACAATGCAATGCCAATATAAGAAAAGCCAATGACAACAAAATTCTATTATGACAGAAGTGAGAGTTTTACAGAGTATAAAAAATTTAGAGCGATTCTACAAAAACACTTAATAAATGTTCTTTGTAAAAACATATACATTAGAAGCGGGTTCTTATTTCCTTCTTGGCAGACTACACGTTGCCTTTGGAACATTAATAGATCCACTTTGGATGTTCGTGGGCAACGTAGATCATATCAGCATCATAATATTATAACTGCTGTGTCTGCTCTTTTGTAGCCTAATTCTAACTAAATATTTTCAAATTCCTTCATTACATAAATCTGAAAGCACTGATTCTACTTTACCTGCTACAGACTTATCATCTGGATTCCACACCTTAAATTTTGAGTTTTAGGAATAAATAATTCCTTCCATGTCACCATGAGGTGTTGTTTTGAGTTAGGTTATGGGCCCAGAAGGGCATTCAAATTGCGATTTTCGATATTTTTACAAGGGTTTCATAGTATTGTGTGTTAAAGATTGTTCGAGACACAATTGAACTCGGCCGTAACGATTTGTTACATTTTCGCAGTGCTTATCATATTATTTCGCAGTAAGTTAAAAGTTACTGTATCTTCTGTCTTGTTGTTGTTGTTGGATCAGGAGTTACTTGACATTGCAGATCAGGACATTAATAAAGAAAAAAATATTATAAACACTATGCTGGGTATGTTACTTAATGAAAATCTCCTTGTACTATATGTTGCTAAGCAGTGTGCTAGCCAGAAAAGCAGAACTTGTTGGATAAAGTACACACAGGCATTTGTACACCGGTAGACGATGAGTCTATAGGTTATATTTTGTTATTTATCGACGATTACAGTCGTATGGCATTTGTTTATTTTCTGAAACACAGGAACGCTTTGAAATGTTTTAAGTTATTCAAAGTTTAGATGGAAAACCAAACAAAGACGGGAATTAAAGTATTAAGAGAAGATCCATGATCATTATGAGAATATTTAAAAAAATAATTTGATAGTTATTTATTGAGCGTTAATATTATTCGAATCAAAAATCCAATCCTTACACCACACAACAAAATGGTTTATGTAAAAAATTCAAATGTACAGTCATTGAAAAAGCGAATCTATATTTTTTGATACAAATTTCGGCAAAGACATGTGAGATGAAGTCACCAATACGGCAGTATACGATAGTATATAAGAATCGAACTGTAGCAGCGGTATTCGGTTATAAAACTCCATATGAGTTATAGAATAGCTCCAAACCCGATATTAACCATATTCAAATCTTTGGTAGGACTGGTGGTCAATAAAGCAAAAAAAAAGCGGGACAAATAGTCACCAAAATACACTCTAGTTAGTTATCCGGATAACATCAAAGAATAGAGACATTATAATCCGGAGACGAAAATGTGTTAACTAGTAAAGATCTGATCATAAACAATAAGTAAGTTATGTATATATATATATATATATATATAAATATATAAGTTTTTCAAACATGCATGTAAGGAGTGAAACCTATGATGACGCAGCTGATTTATCTTTGCATGACGCTTTAAATGAACCTAACAAGGAACTGTGGGAGATGGCTATGAGACAAGAGTTACAGTGATTCAAAGATACCGCTTGGGGATTGAGTGAAGCTCCACAAGATAGTAAGGTTGTGCAGTGTAAGTGAGTGTTGCATAAGAAAAAAGATACTGAAAATAATTTGCCTCTTTACTTTAGTGGCTAATCTCAAGACAAAGGTGTAGATTTTACAGATACTCATTTCATTTCATTCTGTAATGAGACGCACTGTCTTGTACTTATTATTTTTATCAGTTCATTTAAATTTCGATAGAACACACCTTGATGTGACATTTGTCTCAAGTGTACCTACTACTTTAGTAGGAGATAGTATACCAAATAAAGTTTTAAACGCTTAGGTATTTACCAACAATAGATATGCCTGTTGATTTATTGACGAAGAGTTTATGTTAAAATTATGATTTTTTAACAGATTTGGGGTTCAAAAAATTATAAAGCATGGGTTATAAATCTGTCAAGTTTTAAACATAACGTAGTAATATATAATACTAAGAAGTAAGTATAATACATACCTCCGGATATTCTGGTCGGTTCCCAGCGCACGCGCAGCGCAACGAGATAATCGGCGCTGGCGCGCATTGTGCTCCTCGTTACACCCTCGTTATTCAATTCAGCGACGGGCCTTGTTCCATCCCACGATCTAATTCTGTGATCGTTCTTGGAAGATGGCGACTCCCTTGCTCTTTTAGGTCATCGGTGTCACTGCCTCGTTGGAATTTATATTTCCTTACCCAAAAATTTTATACAAATTAAATTTCATTAAACTTAAGTAGTTGCATTACCTTATTATTACAATGTCTGAAGAATGTATATTGGAGCATACTATTATAATTTGTGTGGATAAATTCTTTTACTAATCGAATTTCATGGTAAATTACAATTAATTACCAATTATTATATAGTCGCGATAGTAGTACCTAATATTGATGACTTCATGTATTAATACGACGGAAATATGAACGACTTGATGCTTAGACCTTTATATTTATTGGATAAGTTGAAATAATTCTTTGTTGTGCAAAACATTTTTTGAATCAAATATACGTACGTAGGTAGCTCAAAAACCATAATTGCCTTAATAGTCTAATTTATTTACTAACCAATATCACAAACAGTATTACTTGTATATCAGAGTCACATAATGTACGTTTACTTCACAATCTTTTACTGTGTATATCGCAAAGAAGCCAGAAATAAAACATCGAAAGCTAAAACAAGGTCCTCACAACTAATGAGGCCGAGGAATTGTCGTAAAATAAAAATATAAATAACATTAAACCCACGGTGGTCCCATATGCATATCAATTTGTTTGCCTCCGCGACAACGTCATTAAATTAGCGTCCAAATTGAATCACAACTGCGACAACCTTGCCGGTGCGAGCGACGTCCCGCGAAACTTTTCCTCCTATTAATTTACAAAACATCTCCTTATATTTCGTCACTCAAAAATTAACCTTATCGATTTACCGACAGGGTTCAAGTTGCCTTCTCGTGGCCATAAGTTTGTTCATTATTTTTACATGTCATTGTGCAAGTGACATGAGAGAAAGCGACTTAAATAGAAACTTTAAGGCGGCGGATTAGGGTCGCTATTCCTTTTGATTCACAGCGAGGGTGTATCTGGTGAAATTATGATGCAGTCTTTATTCGTGAGCCGTCGGGAGCGGTTGCAGTAATCACCGCGTATCTCCATCCAGGGGTGGGTCGTGAATAGAGCCCTAATGAACTGGATTTAGGAGTTTTTGTGCCGGCGACTCGTCAGCTTGAAGGTGCAGCCGAGCAATTATGATGGACTAAACAAACGTGGCTCGACTTGTACACACGCCTTTCAATTACTGAACCGTTACCGCAACTATCGAACGATCTAACTCAGTAATTGCATTTATGTATAGACACTGAGCACTCCGGCGGTTCTATACAGGTATTTCGAGTCTTAAGCCGGAGAGCGGTCAGTGATCGATCTGGAGTGGTCTGGCCAGATTGATGGGCGGTTCACTAAGCCGTACCTATAGCCTTCCATTATATTGGAATCGCGCCGTACCGACCTCCTCGGAACATCCAATCGTTCTTAATCTTCTTAGTGCGGTGCGGGCGGAATTATTTGGAATCTAAGCGCCTAATATGCTTTGATAAGAAAAGGTTTCGCGATTGTTGGGGACGAACTCCCATAGAGTTTATTACATACGAGTATTTATATTTGTTATAAAAAAATAATTACCCTTATGCTAGTTAAGTAAGAAGTTACTCCTGAAAAGTTACCGGCAATGATACTAAAATATTGGTTTATATTTTTGCCAAGGTGAGCCTTTGCAAAAAGTTATGTTTCAGAACAGAAGTATAAAAAATATTTAGTTATTCCATCAGCTAATAACAACACAATATGCTCGAGTTTACTTAGACTAGTGTAAATTACGTATTGTACACTCATGAAAGCAGAAAGAATTGTATAATGTATAATGTTGCGATTATATTGTGTGCTATGCGCACTATTAAAAGTAGGTACATCAATTTTAACATATTTGCAGAAATACCAACACCGACATATCTATACATATACTACATGTTTCTTTAGATGTAGCGTATTTTCCCTCCAAATTCTCCCCTTAGGTACAAATAATTCAACTTTGTGGGCACGTAATATTTACAACGTATAACAAACAAGTATTCATTAATACTGCAATCTTCAAACTATACTCTGCTGTACTTTTGACTTAGTTGTACCTACTTGTGTATCGGAATGTAGGTCATGTTAAGTTTTACTAAACAAGTGACTCGACTTTGAAACTGTTAGATGCGTCTAGTATCTACTACGTGACATAAGTATTTATATGGCGCATCTATATCTACGTATACGCGTCTGAAACACATGCATACATGTCTAAACAACGCTACAGAGAATGTCTGAAGCGCCATCGAATGTTGCAGGCGAGTGTACATTTTGTGAGGGACGTAAGAGAGGTGTTATTCGAATTCGCCGATGGAAGCGGCTGTAAAAGATGATTCTGTTCTTATTTATTTACGGCGGTGCGGCGAGCGAAGTGGAGCGAAGATGATATGAATGATAAATGACCCTCCGAGCGCCCCCTCGCGTCGCACCCCTCATTCACACGTGAACATACGCCGGTACCAAGCAACGTGGATCTGAGAAAGTCGTTGTTGTTTGATGTTTGTATGTTTGATGTGCGACGAATTGGGACAGTTATTAAAGTAATTTGTGTTTGTTGTTCTCTTTTTGTGGTTTAATGTTGACTGTACAATCACTTACGAACTATTTTGAATATTTTATTATTAACGACTTTGTTTATTGATTAGAACGATTGATGATAATTGATTATTTCGTAAACTTTGAGTAAATGTTGGTTATTAATTAAGTAAGTACTTTATTCTTCACATATGTAAATGTGACGCATACATTAAGTTATGTAAGTTGTAAAACTAACTAAATAATAGTTTAATCTTATCTATGTAAATCCTTTTATGCGGAATCCTTTTTTATTTATGCTTTAGCATCACATGGGAAGTATCAATCAATAAGTCGTGGTCAATCTGTAATCCAATCAAAAAGGTATTTATCAAATGACTTTTTAAATATTGAGATATTTTATTTGTAATTATAAAGGTTGTTAAACCAACCGGGTTTAAAGGAATTATTTTAGCACATTTTAAGGCAGTTGTACCAAGTTATTTAAGTACTTTATGATGTGAAATTATACATGGTCTGTATACCTTATTGTGGAGGAAAATAAACCGCATAAAAACTCTTCTTTGTCGTCTTTTAAAAATATTAATTCAAATTTACTTATAATCTGTGCTTAAACCTTTATATTGTAATGAATAGAAAAACTAAATTCAATTTTATATCAACCCTATTCAACGAGATGATAGGATGATACTTACAAATTGGTCTACGCCCAATCGCAACTAAACTCTCTTCATAGTAAGCAACAGTAATAAAACACCGGCGATCAATCTCAACGTCTAGCCGAAGTCATCGGAGCTAAACGGCTTTTCTCAGGCCAATAGCCGTGCATCAGCATGCGTGACGCGATGCGCGATTGGCCAACTCTTTTTGTTTCATTTTCGAATCCTTTGTTTTTATTGGTTGACACTTAGCTAAGACAAAAGGGGGGTTCGCACGCCAGCGTGCGATTTCGTGTTGGTATGTGTGTGACTGTGTGCGTTAAGGAATCGAGCTTCCTGTACATTGCGGCTCGCTCACGACGGGTCATGTCATGTGGTTAGAACGTGCTCGGCGTTTTGATTTTAATATAGGTACGGTCGGTCGTCATTGTATGTAGGATGGAGAGGAGTGTTTATTTTTATTGAATAGAATTGCGCACATACTTATTTTATCAGTACAGGAGTAGGTACGGAGAGAGTCGCAACGAGGTACATGAGCATGTTATGGTAATGAAACGTTTTATTAGTCACAGGTAATTAAATTGAGTAAAATTCGGCATTGTGCGTGTTGAGTTTATTTTTCCATTCATCTGCACCTAAACTGCGTTTGGTTCAGCGGAGTAGTCTTCAAAGACCTCATAGACAATCATCTGTTAAACATACCATTTCAATTGTCAAGTGTCGATCATGTGTCTGATTTGGTCTTTTTGGACTTCTCCGATGAAAAAAATGTTCCAGGTTCGATGTCCTAAAAAGATTTACATATGGCTGCTTTTACAGCAAATCTCTGAGTTGGTTTAGAAATATATATATATATTTTTTTTTAATATTTTGATCAATAATATTTAGCAGTTATTAGAATTTACACTTGTTTTTTTAAGTTACAAATTTAAAAATAAGACACTTGAAAATTGTACTCAGTTATATTATCAGCATATGCAAGAATAGAGTTTTGTTCTTAGGTGTGTTTTTGGCATTTTAGTTTTGTAAGGCTCACTATATCGAACCCTAAGATCCGAAATATTTCGATTTTCATGTCCAGTAATATGTTTATGAATTTTGAATCGTTTGACAAACATACTATGGAAACTGGACTAAAAATGACACAAGTTCATGCACAGACGGGTTGTATGATTAATGATTGGGATTATTCAATTAAGGAGCCGGCGGGGTGGCGGGTGGCTAGGGGCCGTCTACATCTTCGCATAGCTCGTCCGGTTATATATCTATGTACACCAAGTACAAACCCTTTAAAGTGATCTGTATAGCCGTTCTTATGAGAATATCTAAATAAAAAAAATCGAATAAATATTCCATATATTTCTATATATATAATTCCACGGAGTACAGAACCATTTCCCGGGATGAAGTGTCCTTAATTATGACCTATAAAGTTGCCCAAAATTATCTAAATCCGTTGAGAGATTTTGGTGTTAGACGTGAACAGATAGACAAAAATAACAAAATAATATATTTAATCTTTTATTTAGATAACAAACCTACTATAAAATTTAAAAAAAATATTCAATCAACGAATTAGGTCCTGTTACAGTTTCATTATTAGTACAGATATAGTACAGCCTTCAAGCTTCAAAATAAGGCGATGTAAAGTTGTTTGCTACAGAATAAAATCACTCAACTTTCTGCGGCAAAATAAAAACGCGTTTAACTTTGTGTTAATATTATATTGTGGCATTATTGCGCCATTAATCCCGCTGAAGGGATGGGGTTGAGCTCGTTTAATGGACGTTTTGTTTGGGAAAAACAATTTTAACGATTTTCGTTGCAAGCCTACCGGAAAAGGATAATTTTTCCGAGGATATTTTAATACTTAATTTATGATTTTGTTACGATGCCTTTTAAAAAGCTTTTGTAGCGTCGAGGAAACTAAATTTTGGTATTATTTTAAGGCAATATTAAAATATCTTATACATGAGCCAAGTGTTGAGAGTTTGAGTTGTTGCTCAGTGATATTCATATTTCATACCGATTCATTGAATACATATTAATAAAACGACTGCAAATACAATTAAGACTGCACAATAAGGTGAACTGAATGTATAGGTGAGTACGTATATTACAATTTTATTCCCTGTATAGGATTGCAAAAAACATAGAATCTTGTATCCTGTTGGATTTTTACAAATCCGCAACTGAACCTAATACCTTCAGTTTTAACTTATAACGTTAGCCGTACCTGAAAAAAGCTAAATTAACCTAGAAATTAAAATATTTGATGTATGATAGTTTATAGATAGAAACCCGAAGTTTTTGAAAGTATTAAACTATTATTAAACTTAAACTTCAACATGACATTATGTAACAAGATACTACCTGTAGGCAAGCTCTGATATAATTTAATAGATTTATGTTTAAACTTAATTTAGCTTTCAAATATGTATTTAAAATCAGTCACCGATCCATAGGTACGTTTAAAGACTACTGGACATTTACAATTTGCAGTCAGAACAAACTTGTTCATTGACTATGTGAATTTAATTTGATATTCTGCAGTTAAAACACATAAATGTTCAAGCTAGTCAATTTACAGTTTACACTATATACGTCGACTGTTTCTCTCACTAGGTTTAAAATAAAAATACTCGTAACTGCTCGCGGTGGCTACGTTGGTCGAATACATAACAGATTACCTGATTTAAGGGCAGTCTCTCTACAGTGCTCTTAGCATGTTGTAAAAAAACATTAATTAATTATCAGCCATCCAAACCCTGCGTGTGTCGAATTACCATACCTTGAATAGTATGTTGGTTAAGAAAATGGCAGTATAAATTATATAATAACATTCTCAATTACATTAATTATAATTCATTGTACACACAATGAATTTATTTTATCACCGACTCTCGGTAATCTTCGTTTATTTTTGCATTTGATTAAAGTCACAATTTGAAGGTTTGTTTGAGATAAACCATATTGTATTAATAGTATTCGACATATTAGCAAGGATATGTTATGATCAACTGTCAAATGTTTCTTTCGAAGTATTGCCAAGCCCATGATTCATGTAATATTATATTAAAACTTATTCCCTATCCAGTTTGTGTTAATGGACATATGCGCTCCATCCTGGAGATCTATAAACTATCAAGAAAACTTATTTATACATAGAGTTGGCCATGTAAGACGAGATGAACAAGACTTCATTTTTATAAAACCAAACCACTATCACGTTGCCAACTCAACGTGGGCTGTAAAATGCTTGTATAACTTTCTAGCTAACCTGGCTCACTAGATAACCTTCGGGCCAATGACGACATTGACACGTCTCCTGCTCTCGTGGATGATGCTCGTGAAGCTCTTCACCTCAAGAGTCATCTGCGCTTTCATGCCTATACAACACACTACACTATTTATATAGTATAGATATATCTTAGGTGCAGATGGTAGAACATTATTTTAAACTAGATTACTGAGAAATCATCGGCTGTTAATCGATTCTTAATAGTGTAGAGATTCGACATTTTAGACGTATATAATGTTCATCTATTATTTTTGTATACTATGCTCATATTTTTCTTAGTAACTACTTCGATTCATTTAATTCTTATTTGATTTTAAGTGTATATTTACGAAATGGTCCCCCTAAATATGGTGAATTTGTATTCATAAAGTCCCAAGTAATAAAACTTCTTAATGGTAAATTAACAATAATTCAAGTTTTTTTCCCACGGAAATTGGAATTGATGAATCATGCTTGGAACTAAATTAAAAATATAACATATGTATACACTAATTCAAATTCAAAATCAAAATTATTTAATCTTTTAGATACTGTGTAAATACACTTTTGCACGTCATTTTTTCTTCTACTACCATTTCGAAAAGGTGCTTTGACATCGAGGAGAAGAAATGGCGAAAGTAACTTAAATTTAAAACTTAAACAATATATGGTAATTACAAAAGTTTAAACGTGTGTCTAAACTAGATTTGACACTATTATTTTCAGGCGTCCTTGTCATTCGCAATATTTACAAAAAATAATGAATTGGGATTAATAAATGTTAAATTGTCAAATACTCACACGGCCTAAACAGAAATTACATTTAGGAAATTACTTGTAGTCATACTGTGTCTAATTCTATAACAGTACTATTATTGTGCTTCATTGTTTTCTCAGAATCTAGAAAAAGTATAAGACCACAGCGCACGCTTACCAAGTGTTTATTTACATGCCAATATATGAATGACATAAAGTAAAAGAAAATTTGCAGAGAGCTCTATATATTTATATAAAAGTATGCAAAGCATATTTTATACAAGCATATCTCCAAAATAAATAACAGATATTTCAGCACTCCCATTTACACAGATTTACATGCGCGGGTAACGAATTGTTATGATGCGGGGTACCCGGACGCATTCATGCATTCGATGCATTAGCGGAGCTTCCGGGACTCCCTTCCCGTCCTTTTTTTGGAACCTTTCCTATATGCGTTCGTCGATATCTCATGTCAGTTTATTATTTTGATGGCGTAACTAATTTTAGAAACTAACGAGATAAAATGTGCTTCAACCACAGATAAAAAAAATGATAAATACAAGGTAGGTAATTCTTATGTCTGAGTAACACTTAATCTAAATTTATATATAATTTAGATTTTCGTCAGTGATCTCATGCTTAAGATCATTTTGAACGCACACATCGTGTGTATAAATAATTCTTCATACCTACAAATGATAAATGCAACATACTATATATTTATATATGAAAACTGCATTTCTTCTCTTGTTTTATTCCTTCCTTGCTTGTCATAATGTCAAAACCAAGAAATGAAAATATTTACACAAATTTGTCATTAACCATTTTCAGAGCCTAAACACACTTTTTTAAGTTTCCGAGACGGACTGACGCGGGTAGACCTTGCGATAGAAGGGTAGTATTTCCTGTTCCTGCGGGGAGGGGGTGGCCTTTGTGTTGCGATAACCGGAAGCGGAGGGCTCGGGGCCGGCGCGTAATGTCAACTGTGTGGTACTTTTGAGTTTCTTCGTAGAGAGCTGATTACTGAGTTTTCGTTTATGGGATTTTTAATGCGATTTCTTGATGTTACGAAATGCGGGAGATATTTTGGAGCGTCTTTTTTCTGGTTATCAAGTGCAGCCAGCTGGTGAAAAATAATATTTCGGAGTTAATTCATAATCACTTTTCTTCGAGTTTTAATGACAAACATTTTGTCATTATGGATTCAATGATAAGTTACGGATATAAATTTTATCATTATATACAAATATAAATATTATTATTATAAATATGTGTGAACAAAGTAACTACCGAAGCAGTAGGTCTGTTTAGATTAATTAGTATTATTTACCAATAAAGACAGGAATACCTTACTACGTCGTTGTTCCTGTCGGTATAAAGTGTGAATTTCAAGTTTACTGTAAACTTAAAATAATAGGTTTTTTCTAGGCAAGTGCGCTTTAATGTAGGTACGGCCACATCGCCACCTACCATCAGATGAGAGTTTATTCAAGCATTGTGTTATAATAAGCAAAAAAGTTAAGAACACAACCTCATCTACTTACTTTTTTTACATAAAATAAGTTTATGCTTGACAACAATCCCTCTTTATGGTAAGTGATGAATAATAATGTATATCAATAATAATAATACTTTTTTACCACTTCATTTTTAACTAATTACTTTTTTACACGGTGATCCACTTTAAATATAACTAGAGTTGATCATAGATTTAGATAAATCTGAAATGGCATCTCTCTAAAAAATTTACATGTGTTTGGTCAACTAAAAGTGAATCACAAAATTGAAACAATTTAACAGCAGACCCTAAAGTGGATTACACCTTCGTGGAGCCCTAGCGACTATCATTCAGTTAGTTACAACAGATCATCATCACCAAGATTTGTATTTTATATGATCTATCCAATATCATTTCAAAGCATTTTTTTTAACTATTAGCTTAAAACCATTTGCGTTTCACCTAGAGAGTACTACAGTCACAATGCTGTAATGCGCATTTGTGGTAAATATATATGAATGAAATAATTTTACATTATTATACATATCATAAACACTACGGAAATAATGTCAAGAATTTCTAATTTAGACAGGCAATCGACTT
>DWPT01001650.1:0-18057 GCA_018251895.1 Agathymus mariae mariae
CGACAAAGAATAATTTTATTTTAGTAACTTTTTACCAAATAATTACATTTATTAGTTTTGTATAAAACAGAGTTTTTATTCCAAAAATATCAGGGAATTTGTGGGGAATTAATTAATAGAAGCAGGAAATTTTGGAGAATTGTACTGAAATGCGCGGGGAATCGAGAATTTTTTATTGGCAGCACTGTTTGAAACACCAAGGACAAAAAAATACAGAATTTAAAATTAGAACCAAGTTTTGACATTTATAGCCGTTACATGTTTTGAGCAACGTTTTAGGCGGTTAATGAGAAATATTTTGAGTTATAAAATATGTTTTAGTTAGTAATTCAGTCGATAATGATTATTTTGTAGTTAATTGAGAAAGAAGTTTACTTAGAATTGTCAAAAGTTGTATAATACAATGGGAAGCAATACAAGTAAAATTAACGAGACAGCTGCTCAGACACAAAAAAACGATATGGATGCTGGCGACAATCCGGATCCTCGATCTCCAACGCCTGAGATTACGCGAACACCATTGCAGGTATAATGCTAATTTTGTAAATTTATCGGTCTTTAATATATAATAATATACCAACAATGTGCACTTAAAGTTTTATCAGTGATGCAGTAGTTACATTTCCAGCGTATGTTACTACAGTGGTTTTTATCAATTGTTAAACGTTTTAATTATATGCACTTTATTTATTTTCATAACTTAAAATTGTATTATTTTGTAAGGCATGTTTAATTATTTATACAATTTGGACATAGAATTAGCATAAACACTTAACCATAATAATATAAACAATATTATTTCATATAATAAATTAACTATAATATTGTAGTATGTAACACGACGGAATGCTGTGTGAAAGCTTGATGAGAACCTTGATTATGATAAGTATAATAATCAATTTCCTCTTGCCATGTGAATGTAAATGTAGTACTTTATTACTCTTATCTCTAGAAAAGCAATTTCACCATTTGTTGAGAATGTTATAAGAAATGTTATGCATGTAGGTTACCTTATGCAGGTCGAAATCAAGTAGTAATAAATTTTTAATATGCAATCATAACTTTTCAGTTCAACCCTATTGGCTATTTTATAATTTTTGTATCTTTATAATTAGCAAAAATAAAAAGAAGACATAATTATACTATTATCTATTATTCTCTATGTTATATGTTATGTGATTGTTATTATTTCTAATGGAACACAGATGTTAAAGCTTTCTATATGAACAATTTTCTATGAATATAAATGTCCTTATTTTTTCAGGGGAAAACTGGAGGGAAGCACAATATAACAAAAAATGTGGACCTTAGAAAGACTTTTGAGAATGGTGACACTAAAGAAAAGCTCATACATAACAATCCTATTCTATCAGCTGTTATAAAAAATCATTTGCAGTCCTATGACCCTCGATCACCAACACGAGAGTTTGAAAGAACTCCAATCATTATTACATCAAATATTGAAGATGACAAGTTACTACGACTTCAAACAAATACTAATTGTGCTAGTCCAAACTTACAAAATGACAGCATAGATAATTGTGAAACTGCTATTGATGCAACTAATATATGCCTTGATATTGTTGTACCAAAAAAATTATGTCAAGGATTTTATGACTTGACCCTTGATGACACGCTCAAGGACTCTGAAGAACCTTTGGGATCATCTACTGCTTCTAATGAAGCTATTGAAAACAATATGTCAAAAGAAACTGTAAGTAAACCTATAAAACTACTGGAAACAAATTTTGACTTTGTGGAAATTGGCACAGAAGAATGTAATGGTGTTGAAGACAATATAAATAGTAATGAGGACATGTTAAAATCTGCTGGCAACATCAATAATGTAGCATTGTTCACTATATTAAATGAGGACCCTAGATCTCCATCAGT
Source organism: Agathymus mariae mariae (assembly GCA_018251895.1). Lineage (NCBI taxonomy): Eukaryota > Metazoa > Arthropoda > Insecta > Lepidoptera > Hesperiidae > Agathymus > Agathymus mariae. The sequence continues at coordinate 1,894 of DWPT01001650.1, forward strand.
AGGAATTGAAAGAACCCCTATAGTGGTAGCTAAAGTTACTGAAGATTCAAGCTTAGACAATGTTGAAGAAATGTCAGATGATATATTGATCAAAGTATTGCAAAATACAAATGCAGATTTACAACATACTCAAAATGTGTCAGATAAGAATACAGATGGACTGCTCATTTATGAAGATGACACAACTTTAGTAAATGAAACACCAAAAAAATCCAAATCCACTACAAATACTGGCTCTAGAACACCCTTGTCATGTATGAAGAATAAAGATGCAGTCCACAACAGATCGAAATCTGCTAACAATACATTGCATGGTTCCAAAAATCAGAATGTTGTCCCTTGTAAGATGACAAAACGTACATCACATATTCCAAGGTTAAAATCATTGTCAAAGCAGTCAAAACTTCTACCAACTGGAAGCAGTGTTTCATTAAAGAATATTTCAAAGACTTCAACGGTAATTGGAGATTGTGAGAATACACCTCCTCATTCGCATCGTGACAGTTGGGATAAGGACAGTAGCATGGTGCTTTGAAAAGTTATTCGTTCCTTTGATATTGGCAATCCCTCCTATTTGTTAAGCCAACTTTAATGTTAAAATTATTTGTAACTTTAAATGAATATTGTGTTACTATATTGACATTGATTATATAACTGACATTATGACTATGTAATGGTGATTTATTGTGAATAAAAGGTTTGACAAACATGTCCATTACTTGATGTACCTAAATTTGATGTGCACTGATTTAGTTTTAAATCGAATAGGTACTCCTGCAATTAAATAAAACAATAATGTAATCTAAAACAACATTTAATTCCACTATTAAAATTATGGTACATTTATTTTAAAAGCAAACTACACTTAGATAAGCACAATACACATCAATTATAAAGAAAGACGGTTTTGTTGTGGTCCTAAGACTGCCCAAGAAATTGAAAGTCTAAAGACAATATTTCTATTAAAATGTGTTTTAAAAGTAATTTTTATTATGCTCTATTACTTATATTTTTTTCATATTTGCTCTATAACGTATAATGCTTTTTGTCTCAATTAATAAAAAGAGGTAAAAAATTCTTATTACTGTATTAACAACACGTCGCATCTCATTTGACTCGTAATGACAATAAAATGTGAAATTCAAGCCTGTTAAGAATAACAAATTATAAACAATTTTGAATATTACGAATAGTAATTCAGTTTTCTTGCTATCTAGAGCGGTAATGACGTTAGAGCAATTTTAAAAAGACGTTATCAAGTTTAGAGAGAAGTTTTACCAAAAAAAAATTAACTCCCATCTTTCAATTCTTCCATTTTGAGAAACGCAATAGGTAATTTATAGTAGATATTATGTATATAATTTTATTATGATGCTAAAAATACAACCTGAACTGATGGTACCTCTACATACCCAAAAAAAACTTGCTAATCACGGTTCAAATTCATCATTGTCTCTCTGGTTCATCTTTGTAATCATCAGACAAAATGGTATACTTGTTACATGTGCTCGTCCCCTTCGCGACAGTATACCTAGGTATTCATAAACAGTGGCGGACCCAAAGCTTAAATGATGTACTTTGGAGCGCCAAATTGGTATTCTTCGGGAACAAAATATGTATATCAATTATGTATAATTTACATATCAATAATAAACCATAACAAAACCGCCATAAATTAACGGAACCTCATAGAGTTTTTATTACCTACTTAAAAAAATAATTTGCAATATCTTCTTACTGAATAGTACTAAACAGTTGCTGAGAGTAGATACAAAAGGAAATTATACATTACTGCTCAGTGATATGAATTTAACAACATGATGAAACAGATGATCACAATTTAATAAATGCATGTATACACATCGGTACATCAGAAATAAGTACCTATCGCCAATTTGCAATTCTATTTTATGGAATGGTATAAGACATTCATGAGAAAATATTGAAGCTATTCTATTTTTAACAAATTTATTGCACGTGAAATTATTATAATTTAATTATTACTAGTCTAAGAATTAACATCTTCTGAAATTCAGTTATACAATTCGGTTCGCATTTTCTTTACAGGCCCCTTAGAATAACTAAAAGAAAAATAAAATATAACATACCGTTAAAAATGTATAGTATAAATGTTGTTACATATCTTTTATTTAGACATTTTTAAAATAGCATAATATTTATTTTATTACTGAGCAATTGTGTTGTTACATATCTTTTATTTAGACATTTTTAAAATGGCATAATATTTATTTTATTACTGAGCAATTGCTACTCTGAGCTTGTGTACAGTTGAAAACAAGCAGAGTTTGAATATGCTCAAGTATTATGTTTATATTTATTTTGTGGTTTAAATGCTTTATTAATAATATATAAATGACCTGCATACGTCTAAAAAAAATACTATGCAGTTCGCATAAGTCTTCTAGTACTATTATACCTACATATTAACGGGAACACACTTGTTAATTAGTTTGGCACTGCCATTATTCTTCATTTGTGTACAACAACTGGGTTATACTATGCTTAGTACATAATTATTTTATTGGCAAATTTTGGAACTCCGAACTAGAAAAACGAGACGAATTCATTAAAAGAAATTACAGTAAGCTAAAAATTTAGCCAACAAGAACCTTTTTCTAAAAAAATTTTGCAAACATTTTATTGGACTAGAATATAGAGGTACTTAGTTAATCGTCATGTGAGGTGCGTCAGTAAATGTATGATTTACCTACATTTTTTTCCTTAATACTTTCGTCATATATCGTGAATAAAGTACTAGGTCTATAATATATAAATTTTGCTTTCGCATTGGTCAAATATTAGTCGTAATCTGCTCCTTTAGAATAACTTAAGAGGTAGTAATTGGATATTTACGTTCGACTCCGAAATAAATGGAATGTTATGTTATTACTGAGATAGGACAATATTTAACACTAACATATCAAACATGCATTTATATAATGATCGACGTTGCAATCTTAGCTACTGTTGCCTACTAAACTACATTTTATTTTCTTTTTTATCTTCAAAATTAAACACCTAGTCGTAACAGTTATTATAATTCAAATATTTATAGTTTCATAAACATATTTAAAGTCTTCATTGTTTCTTGCTAATACTTTTTAGATTGATTTATTTAGATTAATGTTATTTGACATCGATACAAAGTTACAAACTCTACAAACATAAGATTTTCGTTAGGTATTCAAGGATTGGATTTATTTAATAATCAGGCCACAACTTGTTCAATGAGAGTACTCTAATTCGAGCGGCGTATGATGTAACTTTTACCATTTTTAACGCTCAATGTGGACATGATTAACAATTTAATCCTATACAGATCACTTTATGCGACTTTAATGCTCAGTTCATTTTACAATTTAAAAAAGATTAAGGTTGTTCACCTATAGCCATGTGTGGCATTCTCATTAAGCAACCGAGAAATGCAGTAAAAACACATGGCAATATGTAAATGCTAAATGTTTATAGCATTTCCTTTATTATGCTTTAAGGACATAACTATGGCGTCTAACAAACTTCTGCCACTGACTTTATAACAAATTATTTGTTACTTTTATCACCAATTTATAGCTACAACTTATAGATAAACATCAATACTTCAACATCTAAAGGTCTACTAGATAACATGGCAAGAGCCTCTGAACATCTAAATCTAACAGATCTTGTTTGGAAATTTTAATAGTATTATTCAATAAATATCTAGTAAATATTAAATTGCAATGCTTATAGCACATTGTTAGACTAGATAAACGATTAAATTTTATAATCACTGGCATTTTAAACAGGAGAAAATTTAGTCCTATTTTATTGTTATCTAGAAGTAATATATGGTTCTTGTGATACTTTGAAGCACTGTCCACAATTTTACAAATTGCATTGGTATAGTACACATATATAATATATTGGAAATTTTATATATTTTTTTATAATTTCTAATAATTTATTTATTACATATGAGATAAGCTTTGCTTTTATATTTTTGTACTACATCACTAGTATTAACTTAGGATATCGTCATTATTGGGGCTTCGCACGAATTGTTGAATTAAAATTGTAGTCTGCCACTTTACGAATAAAATCTACTTTATTTCGTATAACATACTTGCCAAATTAATGTTGACTACGACCTTAAAACTGAGGAACCTTGGATTGTTGACACTGCTTTATGCTGCTTCAGAAAAAATAAAATATTACTTGTTCTACTATTAATTTGACAAATACGATCGTACAGCAATACCAGGCTCATGCCCATGCATGTAAATGCATTAAAACCAATGATCTTCATAATATAAATACATTGTATAGTCTGTACTCCTACAATTGAAAGTTTTATCATGTATCATCATGAACCGTCACAATGTGGAATCTGTAGGACTTATTTATTATCAAATTCGATTTTTTTTTACTATGTTATCTTTAATGTTTTCAGTTTTTTTGCTACCACAAAATAATATGATCAAGGAGAAAATGGCGAGGTGCAAATTTTTATACAGCCTATCCAATGTATTTATAATAAAGGTATCAGCCTTTCAAGTACATCATTCAATATTCAAAAATATTGTTTAAGACAATCAGTGTTGCATAGCTGCACACAATTTCATACATTTTTATTAATAATTTATTGAATGATAGGCTGAAATCTTTTTAGTTAAAGATGTGGAAAAAATAACAAATTTCAAGCATGTTTATGTATACCTACAACACCTAATTTTTTTCTATCTTTTTTTGTATGTTAAAAACAGTTTCGCCTATTTAGTTCAGTTAGAAAATGTTCAGAACAAGAAAACAACATAAAGCTCAGAACAACTGCTCTTTCAAACACAAGTTTTAAATCATGTGCTCAGCACTAGATGCAAAATTATTTTGTCATGCCAATTATCGTAAGTGGTAACACTAACGTGCTTTCGGCGAAACATCATCTGATCAGATAAGTTTGTATGACTGTGTAACCAATATAAAAAAAAACTATTCATGCAAGACATTCACTTGTCCGTTGATTCATCTGAACCTGAAATTAAGTATTAGTGTATTTAAGTCACACAAAACACAAACCCACAATAATCTGAAACACTTTAGAAACATCATGTTAGCAAGTATTTTGAAATTACTCAAGAACTGGACTAATTTTTTGTTAAAACTCAATTATTATCAAAAGTCTCTTTAACTAAATAAAAGAAATGAGTGTTTGGTTCATTTCAATTAACCGTTAAAGATGTTACATTCAACTCTATAAATAAAAATAACACATTCTTTACATACTAGTCATAAACTAAATGTTACTTTACTTGTTATATTATTCTATAAGTTTTGGGTAACTAATGCACTCGACATTAACATAAAGCTGGGGGTTACGGGGATCTGTGCTTTTTGTTGTATGTAATATATGTATGTTTACCTTGCTCCTTATCATTTACATTCTTTGAAATGAACTCACGCAGCTCAGTGTAAGCTTTGTCCAGATTGTCATTTAGGATAATGATGTGGAAGTTGCCAGGTTCCTGTCCTGAAATTTTTTGAGATACAAAGAGTTACTAGGATGCTAGTCCTTCGGATGACAAATGGAAAGAACTTCAACGGCTAAACTTGTTTTTTTTTTTTATTAAAATTTACATATAAAACATCTACCATGATGTATGAACTTCGCCTAATATTTGATAACTGGTCTTATTGGTGTATCACAACAATGTGCACAGGGCAATGTTTTGAGGGCCAGTATATATGTTAATTGGAAAGTTACTTTAATTACAAACCGAGACAGCTATCATAAAATAAATAATCACATAAGCTCAATCAGGGATGTTAAGTTTGCTATGGAATAATTTGGAGCAACACTCTTTACATGTAGCTCTAAGCTATAACAATTTTTAAAGAATGTGTTTATGAGCAGAATAGAAATAATATGGCTTTGTATGTTGTGTATATGATATATGGTTGTGCCAAATATTTTTATTTACAGCAATAATATTTTTACTGTTTGAATAAATACCTAATAATAGACTTAGATTTGATACATTTCTATTGGTCTATCACAAAATATGACGGAATAGATAACACAACATGACAATTGTTGTTACGAAGGGCATGCCGATTAGTTATATCTGAATATGTAAGTTTTTACCAAATTCTATTTCCCTGCATGCTACATCAAGCCTCTTTTTCAGGGCATCTTCTTGCTCAGTGTTGCGGGCGCGCAAACGTCTCTCTAACTCCTCGATAGAAGGTGGCATCACAAACACCAGTAAAGGATCCAAATCAGTGCATTTAATTTGCTTCACACCTTCAATTTCTATATCCAAAACACATATCTTGCCAGTGCGACACACTTCTTCTACAGCGCGTTTACTGAAATTTTTTAATAATGTAGTTATATTTTTCATGAGAAAACTAGTAAACAAGTAAATTAGTGACTTGATAAGACGTCACCAGCAAACAATAACAAAAGCTTCATCATTTGTCAAGACGGAAGTGATTAATCCAGTTTCTAACCGATCCTTCAATATTGCAATTAAAACCTAATAACACAATTCAAATTTCATCCAAGGACTGAAAATAGTTGATAAAATTAACACATTTTTGTGATTCTACAAATAATTGGTAATTTCACTTCATAACATGATTAACAATGACATGGTATTGTTAATTGTATGATTGGAATACACAACTCATGAGATGTAAGCTGACAACACATATATATATGTAACAGAGCTTCAACCATACTTGACCAATGACCTTTTATTGTCTCAAGAATACATCACATTATGATGGCACCTTAGCATATTGATGGTCAGATTAAGCTATTGTGACACTTTGCAATTTAACTGTATTCCAATTTCAGGGGGGTCTGTGTCAATTAGTAATATTATATAATAAGTGTTTACTAAAGCTAGCGGTACATAATAATTTTATCAATGATTCAATCAATTTTTATCTTTAAATTTCTATTTGTGATAAGATAAAGAAAAATCATTATAATATATGTGCTTATGTGTCATATAACTTATTAAGTTTTTTTAACGACAAACTAAAATAAAATAAATAATGTAGTATATACATTGTAATTGAAACACAACAGTTGCTTCATACTAATATCTGAAAGTTATTTATTTAAGTATACACAGAGAGTATTCCACTGGAAAAGAAGTAGCATACAGAAGATTGAACAAGTAACATTTATACTATTTTTTTGTAATATATAGTTGTCATACTTTTTTTGCAAATAAATTGAGTCACAAAATGTATTTTCATAATTAATACATTATCCATATTGATCTGTAAACAATGACTATGTGAACCAGAGCATGCTGCTTGGCACACTGCCAAAAAATTCGAAAACATTGAGCACATGGTCATCAGTTTAAATATTATGTTTATTACCTAGTTCCATACATATTTCCACTGAATGTTGCTGTTTCTATAAATTCTCCTCTTTCAACTGCTGCAATCATTTCTTCTTTAGTCGTGAAATGATAATGAACTCCATCTTTCTCCCCCGGACGCGGCCCCCTTGTAGTGTGCGATACACTGAATCCAAATCTGTCAGGAAATTCTTTGAGAAGACGCTTCAGAAGTGTACTTTTTCCAGATCCCGATGGACCACATAATACTAAAGGACGAGGACCCTTTTGCACCATTCTGACAAAAACTACGAAGAAATTATTTACTAAAACCGTGAGGTTATAATAATTTTATAAATTCGCTATAGATTTGATACTTACACTTTATACGATTCGTGATTGATTATATTTTGTCAAATCCCGTCAAATATCGACAGACTTAACGACAAGCTAGTAAATGCCTTAAATCACAAATTAACAAAAATTTAATTTAATTGAATACCACGAAACACGTTTCAAAACTGCGGTAAAACGGTACGCGTAAAGACAATTGCGTACACGTTCGGTATGGATTAGTTCCGGTATATGGATGGTTAGATTGAATACTGTTTTTTTTTTCAATACTATATTCTAATACTTCGTGCTAGATATCGTATCGCACGTACTAATACGCAAAATTCAATTAATCAAATTAGAAATATGACCAATTTGTACTGTCACAATTCACAAACATTTAAGGCTAAACACATTTGTGTGTCGCGGCGTGACGAGGTACGGGTATGTCTAAGTCAAGCATTTATATTAACATTTCATGTCTTATCGTCTTCAAAAACTGACTGGGCTACAGTCTGATTCATAATTAGATGTCCAAAATATAAACAAAACAATGTAATTTTCAAAGTGTGATTGTTATTTTGTCTTCAACTTTCTTTAGATTTTTTTTTTATATTACAAATAGTCAACAAACGAGCAGACGAGCCACCTGATGGTAAGTGGTCACCGTCGCCCATGGACATCAGTAAGACGAAAGGTATCGCTGATGCGTTGTCGCCCAGGAAATGAGAAGAAGGTAAGAAAGAAAGTACTAACTCTCAAACACCCAGCCGGAACACGACGAGTCGTTTGGCGGCTGACTCAAACAGGAGGGTGGTAGCTAGCCAGGCAGGCTTCACGGAAAGATAATAATACCAATAATAATATTAAAGACTTAATAATAATACTGATAATATAAATTTTACACAAAGCCTTACTACCAAGCAGGCTTCTGTCGCCTCTTACGACACCCTGTTCTGCCAGCGTGGGATTGGGGGGAGTATCCTGAGCCGCCCCAATACGGCTCATTTTATGCAGTCTTTCCATTTTTGTGGTGTCACCTTTGCTAAAACTCTTCCAAACATTTTTTTAACGTCAAGAATTTTAATTATAATATTATTCCTTTTGACATTTCATTTTACTTGAACCCACACTAGTTCTAAAAATTAATTCAGCTTCATTACTTAATTACTTCATTTAACTCAGCAGCTTATCACAAATTCAAATAATTGAACTTTTACCATAGTCGATTGGACGATTTAAACAATAACTAATAAAAAATGAACATAAATTTTAACAACATACCACTTTCATCCATCCATTCATCCATTCATTTTGGATATTTAATTATTAATCAGACTATAGATCTATTAATTTCTATAATGGGTAGCACAGACGCACTCTCCGTCAAAATCACGACATGCCACAATGATTGCTACGCCGCGTCTACTTGCGCGACGATAATCTTCAATAAATTACGCCATGCAAATATATTTCTCTGTTTACAAAGACTACTACAAAGCATACTGTTAGGTACTCTAAGCAGTGCTGCCAATCGCAAGGAAAATCCTCGGTTTGCGGGGAATTGAGAGTTAGTGTGGGGAGAGCACGGGAAATGACATAAATCGGGGAATCCAGAACAATTGTTTGGGTAGGCTAAATCTATTCCATGTCCGGTAATTCTTACAATTAAATAATCACGTTCGGACTTCGAAGATACAGCTCGACGCTACTAACATCATTTTGAATGGCAACACCTCTAAAATGCCTGCTTAACTGTCATTGGAATACGATTTTTTTTTAATTTTCTACACCAGTATTAATTAATTTATTGTTTGTCTATTTTTTTAATTAGTATGTATCTATTAATTATCATTTTCTTCGGTACATAAAAAATATCGTGAGAAAATAAAAAACATACCTGAGAGTTCTTCATAATGTGCTTACAGGTGTGTGAAGTCTATCAATCAATCATGTGGTGGACTAATGTCTTTAACTCTCTGTTAGAGAAGTCATTAGCTGAGTTTCCTAACGGAGAATAAATGTTTCAACAGAGACAGCAACAGCAGCTAGTTGTTTCAGTAGCGTAATATGAAACAGAAGGCGCTCATGTGCTGTCGTATTGATAACAAGTCACTTATAAATAACAATTACTACGCATTTGTAGCAACAAAACTTACCACTTTTATTTCTACGATTTATGCGCACATATAAATAGCTAGTCTATGATTTCGTCTTGCCTCTATACTTGTAAATCATTATTTAATATCTATGGATCAACAGCTGGTCGGAAGTCGTTCGAATTTAATCAAATAAAGTTGTATTTTATTTATTTTGTACTGCTTTATTAAAAAAAAACTTATTTTATGTTTATAAATTTTATTCAAATACTTTAAAAGTTTATTAGTGTTTCATTTAGTTGTATTATTTAATAAAAAGGGTTTTAATTGACATCCAATATTGTACTATCAACCAATCATAACAAACGCGTCAAAATCTGTTCCGTTGTGAATTGAATTCATTACTTACGGTGTCCGTTATTTTCGTTTCGACTGTTCGAAGCACGTAAGCTAGTACAACAGGCAGCAAGACAACTCCTTCATCAGCTGTATTAACAGATTGGGGATTTCAGTTGTTGAATTGTAAACTATAGCACTAGGGGACAATTTTCGTTTTGCTGTTATTTTTCTACTCGTCTTCAGGGAATATTTTGGATAATGGAGGTCCATGTAAGAAGGCACCGAACGGTATGACTCCGCCATTTAATATCAGGACATTGTTGATTTTTGTGGTAAACTTATAATTTACTCATGTTTTTCTGTTATTACAGGTACAAATCCAAGATCAAGAAAATCTATACGTGGCCAAAGGGAAAATAAATTTGTTGTTTCCTTCCAATCGCCAGGGTTTATCTGTTCGGGGTGCTTTAGGTGATTTGAACACAAATGTTCAAGCTCAACGCGATATCAGTAATTGTAAAAATGCTAATGGTGCTACTGAATACGAGAAAAAAGTCACAGCTACTAGAGGTGTTCTTAAAAGGTATTTTTAGAATTACCCTCTTGGTTTAACTTTTAAAAATAATTTTAGGTACATTTTTTTTTTTAACTTAAAGTTACGCCAAATTAAATATTACTTGCTTTTGGGGATAAAAAAATTGTATGACCCAAAGCCATGGCATTTGCATAAGTAAATTAATTTTAATATTATACATATTATAACTAAATAAAAACATACATACACCTGCACGAAGATTCTCTGGAATGCGTGTGTGTGGCATGGCATCGCAAACACTCCTGGCCTCTCAAGTAAATGTATGCTGTGGCTGGAAATTGAACTTGGAACCCCCCACTCAATGGGCAGTGGTCACTACCAACTGGACTATGATGTATTCAAATATAAAAAATATTCTAGTATCATGTTAATAAGTAAATAACTTTTTATGCTTGTTGGTTGTATAATTTCCTTGTAGATATTTAATAATGAATTATATTTGTTTTTGAACAATATTCAAATTTTTTATATTATATTTATTATTTATTAATTTATTATTCTTTTAGTAACTACAGTCATGTCCAGTCCAAAATTGACACAGGGCTTGCAGCGAAGACTGGTATTCAGCCATCTTCAAGACCACCACTTAGACGTGAGGAAAGTACTGGAACTATGGCTACAAAAGTTGTTCGTACTCGGGTAAATGTTACATCTAATTAATTGAGTTTGAATATCCTGGACTAGACAAACCTTATACATGTAGAATTATCTTGGTAATTATCAGTGAATCTTTAATATTAGCTGTCACTGGACTTTTCAAATTTTTTTTTCAATCATGGTTTATAGTTCACACATTAGCTTATGAATCGGCTGATGATAAGAGGTCACTGCAACACATGTAAATTCATAACTCCAAAGGCATCCCATAAGTCTTGATAGCCAAGAATTGTGCAAGTTCTCTTTGACATTGCATTTGAAACATGTAAAACATTGTATGGTTGGATTGTTAGTGATAACTTGAGATTGTAATCTACTCACACTTTGTGACAGTACCATCATTATTAATATTAGTAATTTCTAGCCTAATAAACTTCAACCGAAAAGTCTTGATGCCATATACTTATTATTATCTCCTGTTTTGTTGTTCATCATGGGTCACCATGATCAGTAGAAAGCTTACGACTCCATAATGATGCCTTACAACCCTAAATCGATTTTTTTCTTAACGAAATTTTATATCTACAGGCTGCTTTAAAAGATACCAAAAAACAAAATGATGCTGCAGAACTCATACATACTTTCGTACAAGCAAAAAAATGTAATGTTGAAAAGAAAAATTCAAAATTGCCAACTTTAAAGGAAAATTTGAGAGAAACCAAGAATGGTTTGAAACCCATTTTAAAAGAGTCTACAGAGTCATTGGGGAAGTTAAAATTGGCTGAAAATACTGAGAAACTTGTATCTGTAAAAACCAAACAGACCAATGTAAATTTGACTCCATTATTATTAACTCCATCCATCCCTGAGGACATTGAAGATATTGATGCAAGTGACAAAAACAGCCCATTATTCATGTCTATTTATATTAAAGATATCTACAAGTATTTGACTGAATTAGAAGAAAAATATCCAATTGAGACTGATCACTTAAGAAAACAGGTAAGAAATAAAACAGTATATTAAACATATTTCACTCACTTCACTTAATTTCTAAATTCTTAAATTCCATAATTGATTAAAGTCAACTACGTGAATGTAAGATACTAAATATACTAACTTATAATAGCACATTCACTCTCCTATGGAAGACTCATATATCATAAATAGGTGGGTACTTCCAAATGGGACTATTATCACCAATAACAAAAACTGAAATAACATATAATTTGATGTTTAATAAGGCCTTCTGCCTTATACATAAGCTCAATATAGAACAGTGAGCTATAGAGAGATTTTTGATTCCATATTGCTATCTGCAATAATGAAATCTGTTGACATACAAGATGTACTGATATTGCTAATGTCTATTGGTTCCGAACATTTGACCCAGTCAAGAGTGGCATAAGTTAGAGGTGGCATATTTTCATAGCTTACCACTCTTTTTCTTCTTAAAATTATACTCTCAACAATTGAATACATTTAACACTATTGGCTATTCCAGAGTGTGATCACTGGGAAGATGAGAGCTACTCTAATTGACTGGTTGGTAGAAGTACAGCGTCAGTTCTCATTGCTTTTGGAGACATTCCATCTCACAGTTGGAATAATTGATCGATATTTGCAGGTTTGTATCATGGCAAAAATGTATGATTAATATATATTAATAGAAAACATCATTACAGCTTGTAGAAATGTTAATATAAGATTTTTGATATTATTTATTATGAGTTTAAATCGGATATATGTTATTGTGAGCAATAATTAAAAGTTTAACAATGATCAAAGGTTACTGATATATCTTAGAATAAGTTAAGTATATTGGCAAGAAATACATAGTTGAAAGTACCCATAATAATGTGAGCTCAGTATTCAATTACATTCTAACAGATGAAAATGCTGGTTTCCGAGAGCCTCATTGTTTACTTTGCTTTAAAAATCATTACAGGTTGTGCCAAACGTCCAAAGAAATCAACTGCAACTGGTTGGTGTAACTGCAATGTTCATTGCAAGCAAATATGAAGAGATATACGCTCCTGATGTGGGCGACTTCGTATACGTTACAGACAACGCTTACAGCAAGTCTGACGTGTTCAAGTGCGAACGCGATATAATGTCAAAATTAGGGTTTTGTCTTGCAAGACCAATCCCTCTTAGTTTTCTTAGAAGGTGAGCTCCATAATTTTTTAGATTAGCCAAATATTTAGTCAAAGGTAACAATGTTTACGGTGTTCAATATGCTTTTGGTGAAAGAAATATGTCAGTAATTATAATCTTTTGCCGAATAATCGGTCCTCCGGTCGAACTTTTTTTTTTACACAAGATAAGTTAATGCTTGACAACAATCCCACCTGATGCCAAGTGGTGTTCAAGTTTAAGATGTTGATCGCACTAACTTATAAAAGCCTATTCACTCTCTTGAACTCATGGTTATATATTACATGAAACGTAATTACAATCATATTTAGATAATTAGTATACAATAGTTCATAACATACTTGGAGTTATGGTTTTATTGTTCTTACAGTTTTCTTTTGAGTTAAATTTTTTGTTAAGTTTCCATACAAAATCTGTAAACAGGCATCAAACAACACCAAACTCTTCTTCGAGTTCAGTTACAGATGCATCTTGCAATGCTCCAGAACTGGGATGTCACTGGCTCAAGCGTCCTACATGACCTACAAATGTGTTACTTTATGAGTATTACTTTATGCTGTTTGTGTGTCATCTAATTCATCCAGAGACATTTTTCAGATTTGTCAAGGCAGCCCACGGAACATCGAAGAATCATCATTTAGCTAAATATTTCGTAGATCTTAGTCTCGTAGACTATACAATGGCGCATTACAGACCTTCTGAATTAGCTGCTGCGGCTATTTGCCTATCACTATACTTGTTATCGAGCAAATCACTAAAAGAAGTTTGGACCCCTACGTTATCGTATTATTCTGGGTATTCTTTAGAACATATTACTCCAATCATTAGGCAATTAGCTGAAATCGTCATAAACGTAGATAATTCCAAATTCAAAGCAGTTTATAACAAATACTTAGATACTTCACTAGCCAAAGTTTCTAGCTTACCTCAGCTAAAAGGCGAAGCTATTCTCGAGATCGTTAAGTAAAGCTTCGTAAGTAAAGCTTTTTTTGGACCGACCGTTTATGTTGTGTGATGAACGAAGTATTAAGAAATATTGTAATAGTGTAAAAAATTGTTTTAGACCGAGTTGAAACGAAGGACTGACTTTTTGAGTAAGGTTTCTTTTAGGTACCTGGTTTGTATGCTTAGGAGTAGGTTGTTATTTTAGATGTAGTGTTTTATGACAGTGGATTTTCGATTGTGACTATGACCGAGTAGCTACATAACTTATATTTATATAGTATTCTGATAACCATTCTGATGGCCAGTGGTTAGTATATTATTTTGTCTATATGTCGCGTTCTTCATTGTTTTAGAATAATTTATTGTTTGTATGTATTGTATTAGGTCGTGATTTTGTGAGATGTCTATTGCATTTAGCAGTAGCGTTTCATAATATCACTAGTTTTTATATGACCAAAAATATATAAATGAATAGTTATATTCAGGTGTGTTATAAAGTTTTGTATGCTTTCGTTGGAACATAGACAATTACTGAAATAATTGGGATTTAAAATTCGACGTTGGAACTTATATCGTCTGTTTTTTGGTATGCCCTTGATTGTTGGATGACACCAAGTCATCATGAGGAAGGGAAATGTAATTAGATAATGATGTATGTTCTCGGTTTCCTAATTGTATTATTGACTATTAAGTCCAACATGCTTTACTTATGATCACCTATTTCAGTTTGTTTTAAGTCAAGTTTATTTTATAAATAATGATGTAATTGATATGTATTTTGAAAAAATGTAATTTGATATGACCTGTGATTAGAATTATCCTGTAATTTGTTGAAAATAAAATGTTTGTAACAATAGTTGTGTGTTTATCTTTTTGACATGAAACTAAACAACCTTCAGTCTATAGATATCTGAACTCCAGTTATTTTACTACTATCAAAGTATGGTCTATTGAACTATTTCAATAAATCTTACGAGGTGTTTAATCTTTAATTTAATTTTAATCTACTGTTTTGAGAACTTGAATGAATCATGGTGGATTCTTTCATGGCACCTCTGTTGTTTGGTATCATGAAACATAATTAGCTCACCTGTCAGCCGAAGACCGCTTTTTACTTGACCGCGAAAATACATTTCATTCAATTAGTTTGGTGGGCAAATAGGGAATTTGTCATAATTTCATAGTCTTGCCTTATCGGAGCGTAGAATATATTTCCAACATTGTCTCGTCAAAACAAATTTCTGTGAATGTGAATATTATTATGATCTTAAACTGTATAATTGTTCAGATATTACATGATCAATAACAGTTCCACCAACAATTACGTAATAGTAACGATATTTTTGATCATTTTGTCATTATTTGATAACTACTTTCATTATAAAATCCATAATTTTTTGGTTAAAATATAATAGGTTGATGTCCTCCACAAAACACTGGTAGTGAGTCTGCCAATCCGCACCAGATCGGTGTGGGGGACTATGGCTATCAATTCCACGATTTACGTATAGCAAAAAGTTAAAGCTTACTCTAGGTAAATACACATATTCATTTGCGTGCTTTTAGATATACCAAAATTATAATTTATAAAACACCGTGTCTTAAAAAATATCGGGGGTACTTAGAGAAAAATATTTGTTAGGGTCCGCCTTACTTCTAGAAGGGTTATAAATAGGAGATAATAAATAAAGTAAATAAACATTTACACACTCACACCCCCACACTAGGATACCCTGTGTTGCGG
>DWPT01001651.1:0-18050 GCA_018251895.1 Agathymus mariae mariae
GCCATTGAAGCTGTAGCTGCCAAATAGAGTTTTGCTAGTCGCCGTAGCGGACAGGCGAGTCTCAACGACGATACGCCAGGCGTCAGGAAAGTTCTGTTATTACGACGTACGACATCTAACTCCCGAAATCTGAACGAAACGAGACCACGCTTCAGACAAGTTAGTTAACTTTGTTGTTCACCCACCGATTGTCACAGGCCGAGCTGCCAATAACATGACAAACATTTTTCAGGTGAAAAACCATACGCGTGCGCAGTGTGCCCACGCGCGTTCAACCAGCGGGTTGTTTTGCGTGAGCACGTGCGTTCTCATCACTCGGCACCGGACCGGAGGGCGAACGGTAATTTAATTACATGCATAGCACTGCAAAGGATTGGAATAACTTGCCCGCGTCGGTGTTCCCGCCCTCTTTCAACGTAGGAGTCATCAAGAGGAGAGTGAATAGGCTCTAATTAGTTGATACGTTCAACATTTTAGACTTCATCACCTTTATCATCAGGTGGGATAAACAATCCCAACAATGACAACAGTCAAGCATTAACTTATTCAATGTAAAAAAAAATTAGGGCCAGTAAACGAGAAGAAACTACATATTATTGACTGCTTATATTTACAATTACTTTACAAGCCTAATCGATTACGTTATCTTTATGCATTAATATCCTAAATATTTCATTCTGTTAATGGTGATGAGTCTTTGATTAGTAAATAAAAATTAAACTACAATTATTAAAATTTAACCAGGTAACTTTGGACAACTTCAATCCTGTGGTAATACTACTTGTGTTATTCGACATGTAGAACAAATTCACAATAGACTTTTTGTTTTTTTATTGCACCGGTGAAAAAATATTCTGATTATTGCTTAGGTAATAAAAAAATAAATAAAAAAAAATGATTTGCTTCTAAGCTAGTGGAGCTGATTTTTTTTATTAGGAATAAATTTGTTTCGTGTGTATGAATTAATTAATTAACACTAACCCACCTGTTTGCGTCACAGGTGGGAACGGATACTCGTGTGTGGTGTGCTCCAGGACGTTGCACTCCAGCGCCGAACTGGTGCAGCACCTTATCCAGCACTGTGACGCCAATACCGCCATGAAGAGACAACCACAGGTGGACTTGACTATTACAATGTCTTATAACTCACATCATCACATAGCATGTTTTATTATCTTTGTCGTACGTACTGTGAATCAGTTATATATATATGTTCTGTAATGTTTTGAAAATTCCGCACGGTTACATGGGTTTGCATTTGCCATCATTGCAAATCATGTCAATTTGGCATATTTAATACTTATTAAATAATAAGGAAACTGAAAGGAGGAGGTTATATTTCATAACATGCATGAAGTCTGTCAACATGGACTCGAATAAAATGATGAACTTTGACGTTTGCCTCTCCCGCAGCAGTGAGATCACCAAGTCACAACTTGAACAGTGGAACAGTTGCGTAGTATGATAGATAGATGTAGAGTTCAAATCTTTCTTGAGAAACATTAAGTCCTTATTTGTATATCGAGCTGACGTTTTGAATACATGTTTAACTTCAAAGAACCTCAACAACGTTATAAGAGTTGTTTGAAATTTTTTATTCATTTACTATTTGTTTTGACCGTTGAACATTCGTTTCAAGAGCGGTCCACGCAAGTACAAGAGGCGACGGAAAGTGAAGTCCCCGCCGCGCGAGTGGGGGTGTCCGTCGGGAGACGCGTCCCCGGCGCGCTCACCATCGCCGTCACCGGCGCCCCGATCCCCAGCGCCCGCGTCCCCGGCACCCGCCCCCACCCCGCGCCGCCGGCGCCGCGCGCCTGCCCGTGACCCTCGCCCCCGAATGATACACACGGAGGAGCCACGACCGCGCACCAAGCAGGTCAGATGACTGGAATCTAGCGTTATATATAACTAAAAAAGTGGCGAAAATGGTTTATTCATTTTTAAATTACTAGCGACTAGAGACCGACTGTCTGGGCTAAAAGCAATAACCCCTCTTAAACAGGTAACTTCAGGCTAAAAGGATAGCATACGTGGGTAAATTAACGTCTTCAAGTAGTCCGCGAACTTGAAGTGGCTCCCCAGAAAGTGGCTCAAAATATTTTTTCTTGATTTGTGCAAATATTATATTTAAACTTTAAACTGAACAACTGAATAATGTTGTATCTAGTAGGTACCTACGTGCAAGTGTCGCAACTTTGATTTGAAATAAAATTTCCATTGTAACTAGCGTGTTTAAATGAATAAGAGTCAATACTATATTGATCAAATTACCTTCCCAAAAAAATAATAACTATGATTTCTTAACAATATGTAAAAGGGATAAAAATGGTTACCGTGCGTCAATCTTAAGATATAGACACAAATTATCGAGGACTGATATGTTTTTTAAGACCTACAATTCTTTAGTACGTTATTTTGATATATCTCATAAGATTGAGACAGTGTAAGCCACGAAAGCACCTAAAAATCTTTTTTTTTTTACCAATTGATCCCAAAATACCGATTTTTCTCTATTACATAAAACTCCAAAGTTCAATCAAAATGAAAGTGTAAACCGCATTAAAATCTATCTACCCGATAGATTTAGGACAACTAAGCAAACAAACAAATAGCGACTTTGATATATATACTATTTAGAAAAAACAATCTCGTACTTTAGCACGCGATTATACCCGTGCGCAGAAGCACCCCTCCACTATCGCCCAGCGCTCTGTTTACGTAACGGAAACTATATCATCCTGGGATTTAGCCATATAGCCAAAATTTAATATTTAACATTTTGTGTTTAACAAGGAGAGAGAAACATTGGTATTGTATTAGCAGTGACACTCTGATCTAGGTTAGACGATGTTTAACCCTAGTATGCATATTTTGAACGCTGCCTAATTATTCGCTATGCATGTGTAATAGACGCCACTTAGACTGAACCATAGATTTATTTTGGTTGATTTTATGCATTATCACATTAATTATTGATTTAAATATATTTAAATTTTGTTTTTGCAATATACAGTGCAAAATTTTTGTTTGTCTATGTTACAGTTTAAATTTATACAAACACTTAAATATTGCTGCAGGTCCGTCAGAGGAGACCACCGCGGCAACTAGCGGATGACCTTCGCGCCATCGGTGGGCGGTCGCCCTCCCCCGCCCCGCGCTCGCCCTCACCGCCTCCGCACCGGACTCCTTCGCCTCCCTCGCCGCTGATTAAGAACTCACCGGCCTCTTCCCCAACTTCGCATCCCGCCTCCCCAGACCGCAGCCGCTCGGACCAGGGTGGTCCGTACAAGTGTGAGATGTGCTCAATGGAGTTTCCGCGTCGCGACTTACTGCTACTCCACGTGCCGGTCCACATATGACATTCAGGCTAGGGTTGCCCTTACCGCAAGCGGTTCCACCTAATGATTGGAGTAATTAAATAAAACATAAGAATGATCCGTGAGTGCCAGAATTATAATTTTGTATATATGTTCTACAGTAATGTTGGTGGTGAGATTTAGTTAAATATTCAAATTGATTCTACAACCACAATAATTGTAAAAGGTATATGTTTGCAATATGTATAAATATTTTATTAACGTATCTCCCGTTCTCTCTCGACACGAAATGTACGTTAAAATAAAATAGACATATTTTAAATATTTGATAAAACTTAAATTGCAGAAAATGCAAGGCATATTTTTGAATACGTTTATATCTTACATGCTGTTGTTTCGCACTGCACCAACAATATGAAATCCATACAATAGTCTGTATAATATGAAATTAAATAGTTACAATCTGTTTCATTGGTGGTGATTGTTGATATGAAAGTTAAGCGTGCCACACTTGTATGTATAGTGAGATATGTGAATGTCAATTGTTATTGGTAGAGGAAAGTTATCCGAGGTTATCTTTGATGTACATAATATATGTAATTTTTTTCTTTGTTAATCTAATTTTAAAGAATCAACACTTCAAAATCATTGTATCAATGTTCATTAATAAGCATTTACATCAACAATTTTTCGATACATTCGATGGAATATTGAATAAATAGTAGGACTATAAATAAATAATAATGTGACTGGAAAAATCTAATTTCATCTGATGACTGAAATTTTATTTGTATTAGTGAGCTAGAATACATACTAGTGGTTACATAGCTTAACCTTTGTTGGAGAGTGTATTTTACTATAAATAAATTAGTAATAAAAGTTTGTATCATAAACTTGTTCTATTGTTATTATTGTATAAATACTTTTTAAAGCCTAGAGTAAAATTTTGACTGCAACACATTGCTGTTTATAATATTATAGTCTGTTTGAATGAAAATAGGTTCGATATATTTTCAGAAAAATTAACTGAGGCTATTTGAATCCTGGCATATCCAGCACTAATAGGACCGAATAATAGAAATCCGTTTATCAGTTTTCTTCTTAAGCTGGTAAACGGAAGATTTAAAGCATAATTGTGTTCTTCAGATTAGAATGACTATGAATCTTCCTTGAGTATGGCAAACATTATAAACCTACACAATAGTGTAACACGTGAAATATCATGTAAGTGAAGAAGTAATTATTATTAAAAAAATATTTAAGACACTATAAAAGAAAGGCTCCTATGCTGCTAATTGCCTTATATAATAATAAATTGTGAGTGTTGCCATTGCAATTGTCATGTGTTATCTTTGATCAACTATTAGTACCGAATGACGGTGAAAAGCGACAATCGATTATGTCCCCATGGAACTAACGGTCGTGTTTCCTAATACATATGCTATATTCATAGCCAATAACAATATTGAAATTAATCATTAGATACTTTTCTACCAAATCGCGCAGGAATTACTGAAAGATATGAGTCACCCTGCAGTAAGTCGATAAACACAAAACCTCGAAATATTTAAGTACACAATCAAACATACTTTTTCCAAGACCTTAATATATAGTCTGATTGGTTATTTTTGTAGTTTCAGAACCCATGTATCTAGAGTCTTCATGCAGGTATGGTATTTTTAATTGTTAATCTAGTACAGTTAGTTGATCAAAAATATTGTTGGTGTGCTTTGATTTAGAATAAAAAATATTAATACAAATGTTATTTACAAGATGTAAAATAGTACATTACTGTATCTTTTCATTTATGTACATTGGTAAGTTAATCAAAGAACGTGAAATATATTTTATATAAATATATATCTATTTTTTATAAACTACAGTTTAATACACTCCCTGGCACGCTGAATAAAGTGATAGGACTATCAAATTGTTAGATGATTTCACATTTAAATTAAAAAACGCATTCAGCCCGATTTTAAATAAATTATTTCATTTGTCGTTTTTCCGTGTTTGAGTTACCTTATAAAATTTCTTTATACATCACTTGACATAACAACTTAACACTTGATGTTCAAATGCAATTTTTACCTTATAAATAAACTAATATTTATGTTATCTTCATTTTATAATCCTTAAATACCACTACCCTTTTATTTCATTGCTGGTCGGGGTCATTGCTGCATACCTCAACTACCTACATTATATACATACATGTACAATAAAATAATGATACAAGATGTGTTAATAAAATTTGTGAATGGAAACCATGGAATTTCAATTTTATTTCAAATTAACTATACGTCTATATTAGTCAAATAACATCTTCAAAAAATTACATATTATGTCAACGAATTACTAAAAAAAATAATTCGATTATCACTATAATAAAAGTCAAATAGCCTAATATTTGAATTAAATATATTTTTTATATAGCTAGAAGGGTAGACGAAAACGCGGACGGGCCACCGATGGTAAGTTGTCACCGCCGTCTATATACATAGGCAATACCAGAGGAGTCACACTTGCAACGCTGGCGCCGGCTCTTGAGGAGAGCTCTTTTTACACCTTTTTTTGAAGAACTTCCATATCATAGAGATCCAGGAATATTTCGGACGGAAGTGCGTTTCACAATTTGCATGTGGGCGGACAAAAAGATGGAAATTGAGAGAACTTTTATAATTGGTGCAGTAGTTTTTAGTTTATTAATTACATACAACCATTCAACAAGCATTTTTCTTTTATTATAATATTAGTATACTGATACTCCCCTGTTACAGGTGGCATAGACATTGACAAAAGAGACATGACCAACACCCACGACCTTAAAATAATAGATTGCAACATAACCAGCCTCGTCCGGAACTCGAATCCGAGACACCTTGTTAGACATTATCTCTACAGACTAGGTTTTAGGTCGTCGTTCAAAATTAATGAATTCCTTACGGGCATCCGGATAAATCGATGGTGCAAAACTACTAGCGTTGTGCGCAAGTCAATGTGCATTACGATCGGTTGATTGATTTTATCATCTGTACTAAGGGTATGTAACTGATCTTTCCTAGTAAACAGTGGTACAGTTCTTTAAGTGTCTGTCTAACTACCATCCCCCGAGTTAAATTAGTTTATAAGCGTTTTGACTGCACTATTCAATTAACAAATGTTAACATTACCGAATTAAGAGGCGTTTTAATTTTTTTTTTGTGTTATTATATAAAAGAAATCTCAAGTATTTTCAAACGTTCGCAAATTTTTTAACTCAACAACGTTAAAGAATAATGGTATAAAAATGGTCTGTTAATTTCTACCTACCTATAGAAGAAATGTGTTAATAAAATATAAATAATAATTATAAAGTAATCTAATAATAAAATTTATAGAAGAAGGTCGATACCACGTTTCGATACACGACATCGAAAAAAAAAAACAATGTATTTGCTACATGAACATTCCTATCACAAAATAAACAATGTAAGTACTGGTGATGCTGATAGATAGAAAAGAGCTACCCCCCGGAGATGCGCGGGAAGGTGTTGAATACTCATGCATACCCATGAACCCACCTAACATCACCCGAGGATGGTTTTAGCCATACGACCTCTAAATTGTCATCCGACGCGACCGCCCTTATGGAAGATGGGTTCTAAGCGATAGTGTTCTACTTTTTTTCTAATGGCGTTGGCGTAGGTAAACTCGGCCAAAGACAAATATTACCATAGATTATATGCTTATCTATGACATCTACTACGGTTACGGTGACAATGACATTTACAGTACAGATACAGAACTTTTGTCTATCAACTTTAGCAGTGTAGCTAAAATTTATCTTGCTTTTAATATCAACTAACTAGTCAGTGAATAACCCACTTAGATACAAAATCAACATAAACATACAACTTACATGTAATCAGTTGTGGAATTAATATCCAGATTTTGAAGTTAAAAATACTACCATGCAGATGGTGGCGTGTTTCTGGTTATAGAATAGGTACATGAAGATTTAAAGCTACCCACACCTTAAGAATGGATAAAACCAAAGTTACTTGTAAGTTCTTCTGTAAAGGAGAGTTAAGTAACAGAAAAAAACTATTTAAAGAATCCCTGTTGCATGCTAAAGCTGGTAGAGTATTGTACATTTTGAAAGAAGAGCTGAACGAACTGCCCCAGTTATCACAGGATATAAGTGTTGTGAACAAACACCATTTGAAAATGATTTGTTTCCTATATGTGTCAACATTTGAAGCCCTTATAGAGAGTTTGATAGATCTACCTGTTTGGCAAAATGTGCCACATGCAATAATGTTGGAAGATCTCAGTGTCTATTGTGATAAAAATGATAAACATGGTGCTTGTGGTGTGATTGCTTTCCTATTTGACACTGCTGTCTGTTGCTCTAAGCAATTGAAAACTTCTTGTAACCTTTATATTTCAATTAATGTAGATGTTGTTGGAGAAGATTATTGTAATTTAATGCAAGAACTGTATGAAGTAGGTTATGATCAATAAAGTGCATAACATATATTTTTTCACTAATTAAAGTAAAGTTAATTGTAAGTTAATGTGATATTAACAGGTTATTGTATTTCAATCATTTTTAAATTATAAACTGACTCTAGATGAATGGCAGATAGGGCTGAATCTATTTTGTGTATAAAATGTTATGGCTGCAGCTTACGAATATTAATAATTTTTAACAATACATACAACTACTCAATGGCTCCAACTGTTTAAGGTTCCAAGGACTGTCTTTTTTTAAACAAAAAGCCAATGAGCCTAATTGTCATGTGCCTTACTTTAATTTAATAAAAAAAAAAACTACTAAAATTAAATTGGTACATGTTACTCCATTTATTGTTACTGGGAGAGTTTTCATTAAAAAATAAGTTTTTTTGTACCAACAGCTGTATATTTAGTTCTTTTCCACTTATATATTAAATAGCTATACTGAAATCAAATTAACTATAGAGAAAAGATACTTGGAGAAAATAATGCACTTTAAAAAAATTATGAAATAAAAACAGATACAATATCTCGTATAGTTTTAGAATATGTTTGTATTCACTTCATTCTTATATTGCAAGATATATATCTTATATATACATATTATGTGATTATACTAAAGTGCAAGGTTGCACATTTTTTTTCTCTTGAATATATCTTTATCTTTTATAAATAATTAGAAATCTAGTAAGAGTAATTGAATAAATAAAGTAATAAAAAATCAAACAGATTCATATATTTACAGATAATCGAAAACATTAAACATACATAAGTTGCATGAATGACTATCGCTGCATATCTTATCACATGAAATCATCTGAATTTTAACACAATGTACAGTAAGAAGAAAACAAATATTGAGAATAAAAACAGGTAGAAAATATAGTAGTTGTGATTTCCTTTGCCTAATTTCAACACTCTGCCCATTGTTTTCCCGAGAAAGCCTGAACTTCTATCAACATCATCATCTAATCCTCGCAAAATTTTATCTTGGTAACGAACTTCATTTCCAATTTCAATTGACATGTGTTTCAAAGTCGATATCTTGCCACTGAGTTCTTCAGCCATTCTCTCATTTTCATGCTCCAAAGCATCTTCAGTAGCAACCTTTGGAATGGGTTGATATTGGTAACCTTCCCGAGCTCGTCTCATTCCGCTTCGCCCTGCCGTTGTGTACGATTTTTAATCACCGGAATATAACAAGAGCAACTTTCAAAACTTTACGCAAGATTTTCAGAATAAACAAAATTAGTTGCTCTTTTTCGAAACAGCAATTTCCAACCAGTGTGCTACTATATATTGGCAACGTAGAATATTATGTATCGTGGCAATTATTTTTATATTTATCAGAATAATTAATAACAAATAATGTTATTACAAACACATTCGTAATAATTTAATTTAGTACACGTATTAAACTTTTGATCATTGTTTGTCTCATCGACATTGACAATATTATACATCTTAAATGACATTGACATTACATACACAGAGTATTTCAAATGATATGAACACAGAGTAAAACTAAAGATAACTACGTACAGTAGACTCACTATCAATCACAACTCAAAAATTTACTTTTATTAAAGTATATTGAAGTTACAATTTCCCGTATAGAGGGGAATCCCAAGTCAATTGGGGATTCATGCTATGCTAGGAAAATTACACTTATACCATAACAAGCGATAAATGACTCTTCTGACGTTCTGTTACTATGAAACTATTATATCGAATATTACACATGTTATCGATTACTTTTTTAGAACATGACATCACCATTTTGTGTATTGCACGTAGGTACATCACTATGTGGGAAAGTCCCTATCTAAATACTGATACAATGACCAAGCTGTTTCTATTTTGTCTAGTTTAATTATAAACACACTTATGTTGTGTTTGATACTACATTTAGTTTTTTTGGCGAGGTGGATTTCATTCAATATTGGCTTGCTATGGGCGATGACGCCGTCAACTACTGGGGAAAAATAGTCAGCTTTAAAAACGCCGAAGGACAAAGTTTATTTATAATTTAAATATATTGATGCAGTTTTTACTTGTATTTCCATTCACTAACGCATCAGTAGAAAGGAAGTTCAGTGACCTAAAAATAATTAAATAGCGACTACAGACTAAATACAGACTACACACATGCTATACGATAGTTTCCTTATTGACCATTAAGAGACAATAAAAAACAATATGGTATTTTTAAGCTTATATCTTCCAAAAATGTTAGTGTATGGTATGGCAAAAGCTCTAATAAAAAAATATAAAATCTGCATAAATATAATTTTGCCTTTATTTCTACGTGGGGTATTAGAATATTGTCTCCCCGAATTTCGCTTTGATTTTTGCGGAATTAGTAAAACGGGTATTGGTAACCCGGTAGCTGTTTACAATTTATTAGGTCCAATTTAAGAGTTCTTACTTATTAACATTATCTAATCTTGTATGAGCGCTATAAAATGGTATAATTATTTACTTAACAGTAATACGGATAGCAGAATATTCGCAAATTAGGTCGGAATATGTGAAAAATCCCTACTCATTTTTATTTACATTATTTAAAAACCGTATTTAACATTTTATTTTAGTCAAAATCTCTTCACAACATAGTTTGTACCGAATCGATCAAATATAGAAGACACTGTTAGAAAGTTTATCAGAAGACTTGTACTTATAATGCGCTAAACCATCAATATCGATCAACCATCAATACCATAATCGAAACTTTGCAGTATAAATATAGGTAGTTGATGTACAAAAATCAAAAAAAAATGAAGAACGTATATAAGGACAATAAAAATAATAAATGCAATGATCTTGCTAAGAGAAACTTGAAACAATATCAAATTGTAACAAACTGAAGCATAATAAAAGAAGATTTCAACAGAGATCTAAACATAGATATAACTGAAAGTGAATTAATTTTATGTACGGGTTGCTCATCCAGTGAGTGAATTTTCTTCTTCAGAAAAGTAATAAATAATTTAGGTCTGTTAGCGCACACCTTATGTGGTTCTAGAAATTTATTGCCGACATGTTACCAGATACACTAGATAAAGAAATTTTAGATTTTAGTAATTTATGTAACAAGACGATATTTTTCCAATTCATTTTTTAGATTTTTAAAGTATAGAAATCAAACCTTAGCAATTTAATAATTGCCCTACATATATTTGCATAAATTTCTGTTACTCACTAATTATCGATAACTTAAAAAAAATTACACGATTTCAAGCGATTCTGATGGAATAAACATGCATGCGTGCGGATAATTTTGGATCTTTGTTTGTTGACCATTAAAATTTTTCACTCAAAAACGTTGCTCACTGACAAATTACAAAATGTTTCTTTTACCTATTTTTCAAAAACTTGTGGAAGACAAGATTTTTTTTTGAACTTAAAAGTAGGAAATATCAATGACTAACGGTATGGAGTAAATCAAGAGCGGATAAAAAAACGATATTTACATGCACTTTTATTATGAAAAATTACAATAAAATTTATCATATGTACAGTAAAATAATAAAAGGGATATTACAATAATATTCATAGACAACTATGAAATTATCTTAAGTCAAAACATGTGCCAAGTTAGGTAGATCACTAACAATAGCTACTCTTGCATGGCAAACTTTAGTCTGATAAAATCAAAGTCACTACGGTTACGTAATATTACGACGACAATTTTTGTTTCTTTAGGTCGCAGAAACTGAAAAGGGACCTGAATCCGTTAATATTATTATCTAGATAAATACCGATTACTCTATTAAAGTCTTCAACGTAAATCCATTTATTCATTGATAAGATAATAGTCATACATCACATTTTATTTGATACGGCAGCTCTTGTAAATTTACATTTCTTAGTAAATCTTTTAAACGGATTTTACATTTTAATACACTACATTAGTCATGCATTACTACCTTTCTTGGGCATGCCTCATAAGGATCAGCACAGACAGCTAGGGTGTTGGGCATACTAACGGTCACCCTCAAACCTAAACTTGATTTCATGTGTAAGGAAAAGATGCCTTATAATGCGGATTGTATCGCGCTGTTCTGTAGTTCTGCGTCGCATTGATATTATCACATGGTTTTTTAACATCCATAGATAGACATACACATAAATTTAAAATTTGAATAGAAGTATCAGCATACATTGTGCTTTTCGGAATGTTGCAATATAAATCAATACTAATAATTCAATTTCAATGTTACTAAATTGTTCCTTTTGCTGTAATTATAACCGTCTGAGGTGACCTCAAGAAATCAGTTTTTATACCATATTGATAGACATCATAACTTATTCAATAATAAAGCAAATTTACTTCACAACAGTGCTCTGGTATTTCTTGCTAGCTCTCAGTCATACATTCTTAACCTTACATAGCTTACACCACATTAAATTAATTTCCAACTGTATTAATATACATTAAATAATAATCAGGGTAGCATATAACCAACTACATCCCCATCTGAAGTGATGAATTGCTAGTCCTGAGGGCAAAAAGCACATTTCATTTATAATTGTCTTGTGAAATTTTTTATAACCAAGACAAATGGTTGCTTGCAGCTTCAACTTAAGTATTGTTTCAAAATAGGTTACATTTAGAAGCTCATGAAGATCTATACACAAAAATATACCATACGCTATATTTATACATACAGAACTAATATGACAAACTATTCTATATCCACAATTACATTAAAAAAAAAACTTTTGTTTTCTTAATATAAGATAAGGTTAAATTGCCAAAAAACTTATAAAATATGTTGGTAAAAATAAGGTGATATTATACAATGTAATGTTAAATTATCAATAAATATAAAATATTATATGTTTGTATCCCAACAGTAAACCAATGCTCACCAACAACAAGCCAAATGGAATTATACTCTAATCATTCTGCAGTTCACCTTGCATTACTGCAACCTTTTAACTATAGTGAATAATTTTGGTTGAACCACATAAAGTAACTTAAGAGCTAGTGGTATTGGCAAATTATGTTAGTATGTAGAACACACTGTGTTGATACTACACCTCTTCCCACACTTCAAGTCACTGCTCAAATATTATCTCTAAACAGTCCATTCATGCATAACCTAGCGACAAAGATTACAAGATATTGGTATTAGTTCAAAATAATACCCCCCATCGCAGTTTTTCTATTGAACAACTCTGCGTACGGTGGGTATCCATCCTTACGTAGTCAACGTACCACCTATAAGACCGGAGCGGTTTGAGTCTTCATTAATTATCAGCACTGCAAAGGACTGGAATAATTTGCCCGCGACGATGTTCCCGGTTACTTACGATGTTGGAGTCTTCAAGAGGAGAATGAATAGGCTTTTATAAGTTAGTGCGTTCAACATTTTAGACTTTATCACCACTTGCCATCAGGTGGGATTGTTGTCAAGCATTAACTTATGTAAAAAAAAAAACATTGAAATCTTTGATTCAGGAAACTATAACCCATAAAATATACCCCACGAAAGAAAGAAACATGTGTTTCTGCAGTTTTAATAATAAATATCTTCAGATATCTCAAGGTTTGTGTAAATTCTAAAATTATGTACTGAAGTATTACCAACTTATGTCATATACTCGTCATTTCAATAAATATACATATGTAATGGCATTAAACTTATAAACAACAGAATAAAACAGACCCTTTTTTATTCTGTAAATTGTCTTATAGAATGTCTTTTAATGTTGCATTACAAATTTCGCGGCCATATAGTTAATATAATATATTCTATTATTTATAATAATTATAGATATGACATATTTCCTGAACACTACTATACTTCACTTCTGATATTACAATTGAATAATCACATTCTGTGTGTCGCTATTATAGAGAAGTGGTACACGATGAACGAACGACCTACCTACCTAACATGTGATCAGTCAACAAGCCATTGTGGTTTGAATGAACAATGTGTTGTTTACTCTTGTGCTTTACTGGCTTCTGTGATGGACTCGTATTGTTCCTTGTCGAGTTCTGTCATTGTAAAACTGCCGTCCGGTAATAATAATACGACACGCCGAGTTCCACCTGAAATAAATAAAATATTAGTTTCTAGTAACTCTCTTTAATTACATATATGATTTGAAAAGAGTTTTGTGAATAAGTGATTATGTCACTTCTGTTTGGATTATCTACATATCTATAACTGTAGTAAAAGTAAAATCAGCAATTTAACAGCAGTTCAGCTTCCTTTTATTACATGGAAGTTAGATGCTGACCGGTAATGAGACCCTTATTAAACTGCATATATCTTAACGCTTAATTTCGCACATATTCCTTCAACATGCACTGTACGTCTTCAATTATCTCACACTTCAGAGAATTACGTGACTGTGTTATACTCATGGTTAAATAATCATGCATGTACACTGCTTACATTGAAATATGGACGAAGACCATTAATTTAGTAGTAATTAGTGTGTGTGTCGCTCACCTGGTGAAGGTAGATCGGCTTGCACGAGTTGCGCGATGACTTGCGTAGCATCTTCACCAGGCTCGCCCTCCACCTGCACGGCGACCTGCTGCATCGGCGTTTCGCTCGGCATCAGCGTCGCTAACTGCCCCAGCTGGTTTAGCTGTGTCGGGTCGAGAGCCAACACATCCTATCACCAGACATTTGAAATAGTGAATAATAATATAAAATCCACGACGTTACATTTATTATTTTGCAGTGTTACTGAAAATTTATCTTGATTGAATATCTTTATTATTTTAATTTATATGTTTTATTAATTTCTCCAATTTTTTAGATACGTATTCTTGGGCGGCAAAGACACTTACTACCAATCTCCGTCTCATTGTTTTTTTTCAATCAACAAGAAAAATGATTTTTATAATAATGAGAAATTTGGATGAATTAACCACTTATAAAAAGAATTATTGCTTTGTACTTTAAAATAGTCAAGATTAAATAAAATCAATAATACAAATATTTTCAATTTTGATTACATGAACCTGTAATGTCACAAAATTGAAGATGTACAAGAATCCATTATTTAAGACCTGCAGTGGAATACTTCGAGAGTAGTTCAGCGTTAGCCATATGTTTTTAATTTCATTACCTGTCCGTCCTCCCTCGTGACGTACATGACGCCATCGCCTTCTCCTTCAACGGCACCCTCCACACCCTCAACGACGCCCTCCACCCCTTCCACACCCTCTACAGAGTCGGCCGCCACGAGTAATGTTTGACCATCCTCATTCTCACCAGCCACCTGAAACAATTACTATGTATGGTTTGTCGAATTTTTAAGGCAATTATGATTCTTCGCTTTTAGAGACTGGGCGTATCATCGAGAGTTATTGTAGAGCCGTAAGGCACATCGTTCCATTATCTCAGGCATCTCGAGCTAGTGTATCGGTTGCCGAGAGTGTATCTTTCGTAATACAAATCAAATGTTAGACGAATTTCCTACTCCACAACAGCACTCATCGTATTATAATTTGTCGTAATTGTTATTAATAAAATTTAAGTAATTATTCACCTCGTTACTATTTAATTTAAAGTACTAGTAGTAGTGACGTAGCTGAGAAACCCTAATATAAGTTGAGCATTATTAGAGTCTAAATAAAGTCTTTATATTAACAGCACAAATTATCCTGCACACCGAACTTGCATTCGTCTGCAAAGTAGTTAGATGACCAGCTACGGTATACCTGGTAAAGTACGCCATCCTCTCCTCGGATCATGATAGGTGCATGCGCGGCGTGCAAGAGATGCGTCTCTTCGCCGCCCTCCAATAATTGCTTCACTGTATTCGCTTCCACCTTAACCTCCGTCTGAACACAAATGCAAAGGTAAATTAATACTATACAAACTTATATCACCTTCATGTTTCCACACAGAATGGTATGGATAGATTAGATTCTATACAAGAACGACCTGAACACGAATGTACCTCGATTGGGAATCGAACAGGAAACATTTGGTCCGGCGTTCAGGATTACAGCCAACTAAGCAACATATTATAGTTGTCTTAAAGGATTGCAAGATGCATAACGTTTTGATCAATATTATATTTATTGTAACTAAATTTAATATATGTAATAAATTGATGGATATACTGTACTGTGTATGTACTGACATTAGATACAAGACAAATATTGTTACTAACATCTTTAGGTTCTGAATAATATCCGAAATAAAGAATTATTATTGTTGAGTAGGATTAAGGTGGATTTTTTTCAATCTATGGAATCCAGCTAAATCCGCGAGGATATATCTTAACAGTATTTATCAATGTTAATTAATGCATTCAATAAATTGATACTTACTCCATCCTCATCTGTTAATACAGGCAGAGATGGTTGAGCTCCATCACCCTGTACCAACATTCCTGTAGTACCGCCTGGCGACATCTCCACCTGTTGGAGAGATAATGAAATGTATATTAGTGTTGGTTTAAAGTTTGCTGCAATAAGGTGCCTGTGCCGTGGATTTGAAGGGCACTGTACAGTGTATGTATTTTATTTATGTTTCACAGCAATCTTTCTATTTTTCTACACACCAACACTTTTGCGACGACAAAACGCAAAGTTATTGTAATATTAACGTAGTTATTGTAATATTATGTGGACACAGTGTTATTACTTGGATAATACATTACATTCGATGTAAACTTCATATACGACAACCTGCACCGGCCGAGTACAACAAAGAGTCTATCTGTGTATTAACTGAGTTTAACACCTTCATGAGCATGGCAGCGGTGGCATTGTGGTCCGGTTGTGGCGATGGCGGCGAGGGCGGCGGTGAGGGCGTGGGTGGCGGCGAGGGCGTCGGCGGCGGCGTCGGCTCCCCTTCGGCTCGCGCCAACCGGCGGCCGGTGACCGGACACAACGAGAGCGGCCGCTCGGGGCTGTCGGGCGGCAACGGGCCCAACTCGCGCGGGAACGGATCCTCGACACCGTCGGATGTATCCGAAGACGCGTCAGACTATACGATAAAAATTAAATAGTAGTCTATCTTTTTGGTGAATTTGAAAACTTCACCGAAATTATTAATCTTTTAAAGGAAATTTTATGAGTTATTTTATTTCAAACAAAGTAACAGATTTTTCTGTGTTTTACTGACTAAGTTTTGGAATCCTATTAAAAAATTATGAAACAGTATTGAAATATTTTTGTTTCCAAACATACTTACGATGATAACTATATGCAAAAGCTATAATGACATTCATTTGGCTTCATCTAACTTCTACATAATGTCGGAACTAGCTCTACATAGGGGATGTTATGGAGCCCCTTAACTATGAGATATCCGAAATAATAATATATCCGAATAATTTTGGATAGAGGCAGAATCATAATGAAACACGTTTATGACAGGTTTTCTTTGTCTGAACCTTGAGAATCTTAAGGCTGTTTTTATTATTTATTTTATACGTTTCCATTATCATAATAACAAATAATACAGACAACTAGACAGAAAGTCAAAATGTTACCTTGTAAATACATTATCTAATATGTAACCAAAATTATCCAAAACAATCTGATAATCCGAAATAATTTCATAAAAGTATCCGTAATCAGTAAAATATTATTCATATATCCGTATCCATATCCGGTTCCGAAACTTTATATCCATAACATCCCTACTCTACATCCATGACAATATGTAAATTTAAAAATATGTTCCTTACAACGAATTTTCAATAAGAGAATGCATTTTAAGAAACTGACAAGATAAAATTAACAATTATAGCCACCTTGGTGCTGCATGAACGGCCAATAGAGTATAGCGATATTATTATAAAATGATCATACCTTGTCAAAATCGAAGGTGACGGGTTTTTCGCGGATGCGCACAATGTTACCAGCTGCCGTGGCCACGGCCATCCCACCGCGCCCGCGCCCTCGCGCTGATCCTCCACGGCGCAATAAACTGTCGCCCTGACATCAAATAACTTAGTAATACGAAATTGACCCCATAAAAATAAGGATTCATTGATAAACAATATCATCATCCCCTTAAACAACTACATCCACCAGTGTCGAACCAATTTTGTGTCGCGCTTATCTCTATTGTTGTTCTTTTTTAAACACCTGTAATTGTCGAAATTTAGCAACCAAATTTAAAAACCAGTCATAATTTTTTCAATTAACGTGTTAGGTAATTTTATCCATACGTTTCTTATCTCCACCAACATCCACCGTCCAAATATCGCATACCTGGGGGTAGTAAAAAAAAAGGTCGG